>WBNA01000172.1:1122182-1133288 GCA_013398345.1 Nothocercus nigrocapillus | reverse complement strand
GGAGATTTTCAAGACCCGCTTGGATGCAGTCCTGAGCCACCTGCTGTAGGTGACCCTGCGTGTGCAGGGGGGTTGGACTAGATGATCTCTAGAGGTCCCTTCCAACCCTAAGCATTCTATGATTCTATGATATAGGCAAAATTTGCTGGCTAATTGTAATTTCTTTAAGATATTTGATACAATAGGGTAATATTTCCACTTCCCCTTAAAATATTGAAGTTTCAATTTTAAAATTCTTTTATACTTATTATTTATTTATTTCGAGCCTTATCTCAAGTCAATTCAGTCTTACTCACCCTTAGAAAGCAATAAAAACAACTCTGTTTTTTGGAAGAAAACCTAAATTATTTAGTCAAATTTGCATTTTTAGAACTGGCTTGGCATTTAGCTAAAATAAACACACATTTTCACATGAAAGGAGCTTTCAAAGTTCAAAAATCCATTGACTCCAGTTCTATATTTTTGATGAGCTCTTGCAACACTCCCTCACTCCACGCAAAGATTCGTTGCATTTTAACCTCATTACTCCTTTAACATCTGAATCTTTCACCAAAAGGGACAGATATGAAGGTGTAAAATGGAAGAAGAAAAATAGAACTCTCAAAGGAGCATCAAACCTTTCAGCTTGAGGGTTCAGCATGGGCATTGAAGAGAATCCAATTAAAACTGAAAACAAGGGTGTACTAAATTGCCGAACTGCAAGAAATTCATTATGAACAGATAAAGGAAAGCACAATGATTCATAATAAATACCTGGACTTCTTAAGTACAATTGTTTGTAAAAATAATTGAAGGAGATTATTTAATTTAGAGTTACAGACAAGAGTTTGCAGTTGGCCGGCGGGTTAGGCTTTGCAAAGGTATCGGCTTCACTTAGGGAGGTGGGAGATGAGCAGTAGCAATGATGCATCACAGGATAACAACTTCACATAAAATTTAAACTTGCTGTCTAAAAACTGGGAAATAAAAGGAGGAATCGAGTGCTTCTTGTCATTAAACTTCAAAGACTATAACTGGTATTTCTGTGTTTTTTTTATAGCTGATTTAAAGACTAATTTCACGTAATATTTTAGCTCCCCGTTGGTATAAGCATGATACAGTAACTGGGGTAATTGTCCTGCCTGGACAGATGATCCCTGTCAGGCTCTTGAAAAATATGCAGACTATCATATGAGTTCACTGTGATCGCTGCTAACCGGTGGTGATGTTTCAACCGTCAATTAAATGCAGGAAGAGCAGGCAAACTTTTTCTCCAAGCAAAATAAGCAAAATGCTTTTTCTCCAACACAAAAAATGTTGGTCAAGTTGAGCAGAAGGATACCCTAAAAAAACAGGGGGAAAAAAAAAAAAAGAAAAGTTTGTCTATGAAAGACCAATTCATGGTGTAGGTGGTCAAAGGCAGCGTTCAGGTATTATCGTGACAGCCATGGGAAAGAGAAAGGAACAAACTAATTACATCTCAACCCCAAATTTATTGTTATCAGATTTCAGTCAGATATCAGACTCTCCTGCCTTATTTCATATTCATCCTATTGCAAAGAAACAACCTTGTACGCTTGGGGCTAGCAGTGATTCTGCGCGTTGAGGTTTGGTCTGCACTAACCAGAAGACCTTCCTCTTGGTGGAAGAGTAGGGGGAATTACGCAAGGGAAATATATTTCTTCGTGCTTCTTAGCCTCCCATGGAAATGTATGGTCTCCAATCTGCTAACGGAGGTTTGCTTATGGATGAATTTATCAGATCTCCTGCTTTGGGTTTCTTCATTTTGATGGATTCAGCTTTTGCTGTTAGGCTAACACTGGGCATATTTTTCTTTCAACTTATTTTTAGGAAGTGCTCAAATTAGAACAGTCTGAAAGGTTTTCTTCCCTCCCCATTTCCCCCCCCCCTAAATAATTTATTTCCTGAAAGTTGCAGTTTCCATCAACCCGAACTTAAATTCAGTGAACAGACATGACTGAGTACAGAAAGGAAAAACTGAAGTGGAAGCCAGAAAGCTGAGCGCGGGTACCCTTTGCAGCCTGGTTCTCAGCAAGTCTGGACACCGTATGATATTTTTGCTAATATGGTAGGAATATAAGAAGACCTTATCTCTGGTTTTGTTCTCGGCGAAGTACGTGTGGGGAGGAGACTGAGAAGAGCGTGAGTATGGAATATTTCCACCGAATGCCCTCTAGTTGCCAGATTGGAGAAGATACAGGGGCCATAGATCCCTTTTTCCATCCTCTCTGCCTACGGATGCTTTTATGGCCCTCAGCCACATCAGGAAACCAAAAAGATGCTTGTGGTGACCCACTAGTGCACAGGAGACACTGGCTTTATCACCACAGAGAAGGACTCGCGTGAGTTTGGAGGAGCCACAGGAGCCCTGCGCCCCGTTGCACTGCTGGTTTCCACTCCCGCCACTCTGGATTTTCTGGTGCTTTGAGGAGCCCGTTTCTGGGCCCATCCTGCTTTTTGCAGCAGAACGGCAGCTACTCTTAGCACACAGCGCTGCAAGGGTTTGCCAAAAGGGGCCGTGAAAGAGAATAAGGCCTCAAGGAAGAAAGAGCCTTGGGAATTAAGAAACGCACGTATATTAGAAAAGTACAAACTAATGCAAATCAGCAGCTCTGGATGAGCCCAAGGTATTCAACCAACTTCCTTCCATCTTCCCCACCCAAGCAATAAAAGACAGGAAAAACACCTATGTTTTAATTTTTTTTAACATGTGACCCTGAAAATACTTTTTTTATGAGCTTGCTGATGAAAATAAAACCGTTAATGACAGAGCAGATATTTTCTCCCCAAATGTAATAAAAAATCAATTTCTCACTGAAAAATATTTCACAAAAAATGCTTCAGCCTGATTTTGCACTATAGCACAGCAATTACTACTGAAAACTCATAAACAACCAGAGAGATCCATCAATATATTAGTGAAAGGTGAATATGGTATTGATTTTCAAAAGAAAAACAAAAGTAAGAGGTGGATGTGCTTCACAGTGAAATAAACTCTTGCAAAAATGAAAGAGCCAAGATCGGTGACAATAGCACTGAACACATAAATGTGTAGCATCTGAAGTGCCACTCACGAGAAATAGATCTTCATGGACATATATACATATGTATAGGAAACTATAAACAGAATTATAAAATCAGTTAATAAAAGGTATTCCTTAAATAGGGTATTATTAATTTTGCACCCCTATAAGTCTTCGTATTTTTCCTCACGGAAGCATAGTTTGAAAATATAAACTGATTTTCAAGTAGACTTATACCCTATATATACGCCAGGTGGTTATGATCACTTATTAGGAGGAAATCATCTACTCTTTTGAACATTAACAAACTCTTCATTTTTTCTCCTCAAGAATTTCACTGAAACATTTTTTCTGGTCTAGTAATTATTTTGTAAATGCTCTGTGTCCACTTTTTGACACCTTACGGTTTCTTCATTGATGTTAAAAAATTCAGTAAGCACGCAAGTCAGGGGAAAGAGTGCTGTATCATTTAATAACCAATCATAGCAGAAAAATTAATCTATAATGTATTAATGTAATTTGCCAGCAGCCCACATATTAAAACTGGTTTGCATTAAGTGTTTCTTGAAAATTTTCAAGTAACAAACAAATCAGGCGCCATCAGACTGCTTGTACATACTTTATGAGCAAAAAGAAGAAGCAAATTCATTAATGAATTATTCACCGACTCTGCTCTCGAGTGTATTGAGAGCTGGCAAAAAGTCCACGGCAAAGGGTAATGCTGAATAACAGCACATAAAATTGGAAGTTGCTCTCAGGTAGCATAGCACTGAGATTACTGCTAGGTCCTGACTTAGTCAACATCCTCATTAATGATCTGAGAGCAGGAGTAAACAGCAGCCTAACGAAATCCGTGGACTGCTGGGAGGAATTGTGCACACTAGCCTGAAAGCAGTAGCTCCAAAGAACCTAGGCACGTGGACCTAAAATAATAATGATGCTGCGTGCAAAAAAATCACCGGGTAGAATGTGGAAAAATACTCCACACTGCGGGAGGATGTGCATCATTCCCGGTTTATGGAGACAACGGGTCTTCCAGCATCACCTCCAGCAAGTCGCCACCTTCCCAAAGCCAATAATTTGATTTAAAACCCATTAGTTATAATATTGTCTCTTTTTATTCCTCAAAATCTGTGGAACTACCATTTGAAGTGGAGGGCTACACAAACCCCCTGTTCATCCATCTGTGTTTTGAACACTGTGTGCTGATCTGGACCCTTCATCCGAAAACAGGGCATGGGTAAGACTACCGAAGATTCAGAGCAGAGTGACAAAGCTGATGAAAGGTGTGGGACGGACAGTTTTTCGGCGATGTATAAGTAGGTGAGCTATGACACTTTGCTCTGGAGAAGATCTGAGTGCGAGGAGATGAGGTAGAGAGCTACAAAACTGCAGAGGGGAAGAGCTAGAAGAGCCAGATCCAGAAGAAACCAAAAGGAGGTGGCAAAGAGCTTGTCAACTCTTTGCCGAAGGCTGCTCTTCCAAGGGTTGTCCTCAGCAAGGGGTGTTGCATATGTGGAAACTGTTTTAACTTGTTCTTCCCCTTGGTGGCAATGTCTTTTCCTGCATTTCAGTTTAACTCATTTGATTGTCAACAGCAGGGAAAGCATAAACCCAATTCCTTGGGCTAGACTGGGATCTTGTAACAGGAAACCCCACATAGGACCAGGCAAGTTGGAAACTCAACCAATAGTGTTTTTTTTTTTTTTTTTTTTTTTAAATAAAATATGATAGTATCACTCTAAATTCACTTATATCATTGATACTGGAAAGCCGGGTGCAAACAGTAGTTAAATACAGGTACAGCCTAAACAGCTGAGACATGCATGTCTGTCTTGCCCATGCCACGTGCTCTGACTTCTAGAAGGAGCTCCTGGAACGGGAGCCTTCTTCCTTTAGGGAAGACCCTTCCTTCTCAGTCTAGGTGTAAAGGTAAGTGTATTTTGCGTTAAAGCTTCAAACGATCCCCAGGGATTAGTGAGATGGGGATGCTTAAGATCATAAGCGGTCTGTGGGGTTTGTCACTGAACCAGCCTACAACATCCTCATGTACATGTCAGTCATTGGAAGGATACTGTGGAGAAGGAAGCACCGGAGCTTTGAAGCCTCTGAGTTAAAGAACAGCCACTTTCCTGTTGAAAGAGGGAAAACAACACCCCAGGCAGCCCACTAATAAGGTCAGCAGTCTTAGCAGAAGCCTTCAGTCCAAGATTTTCTTTAATACAGAGGAGCATGAGTGCGAAGGGCCAGTATGCAACAGAGATGACAGGCCAAGCAGCAGAAGTCTTTACAAAAAGAGTTCGTTGCAGTGCAATCATGTTTTGACTTGGAGCAGAGCATTGCAGAGGTCAACGGTGTTACCCTGCCCTTCCACTGATCATAAATTGCACGGGTGGAACTGATTCCTCCCGTCTTAGCACATGAACGCTCACCTGCTTCAACATGCAAATACACACGTGCATTCAATATACGGGGTTTTTACAGACTCTTTTTGAAAAGGAGGCTGGCTATTCTATTGCAGAGAGCAAGTAACATGCTTGAAAGGTAAGAAACTATCAGCGGCTGCTGCACTATTTATTTTGAGGGCAGAACTGACGCTGTCTCAAACCCATCTACAGCGCAGGGGCTGTGTGATGAAACAAATTGGCTCCCTCTGCTCCTGCAAGTGTCCTCATAGAGTGCAATTTCTCATGATCTGTAATATCGAAGAGCACAAAAGACAAATGAAAGGCAGAATTGCCATAGCAGTTTGTTTGGAGAATGAGATTTGAATTTTCTCTCATTGTTAATGGTATCTTGCGGTTTGACCGAGTCTGCTGAAAGAGCCAACTCCTATGGGACACGTTGATCTACTGATTACAAGGTCCTGCTATTGGATGCAAATGTCCAAAACATCGATGTCAAACTGGGTGTCCTCTTTGGGAAGTACTTCCAATACTTGGACCTTATCCTCTGCCTCCTGCTCTAAGCATCTCCCCAGTATAATGCCATTCAGATTCCCCATCACTAATCTGCTCTCATCTTGGATCACTCTGAGGCTGTTGTGTGTCCTAATCCACACGTGGTGGGTCCTCTGTATGTGGGAATCTGGCCTAATTTGGAAGCCTTATTAAAATGCACACTCGAGTTATTGACTGGACGGCTCTGACGGCGATATCGGATGGGATGGATTTGAGAGCTATGAATAATAAACTCACACTTGGGCAAAGCTACTGAGTGGCCAGCTCAGGCTTCACGGAGTGTTACCAGTACACACTTTATACGTGTTATTTTATAGGTGCTACCAAGACTCCTTGCAAATAGTTTATTATTTTGCTTAATAGTGTGCAGCAGTAGGCACTGGCATGCAAGGACTGACTCACGACGAGACTCTCTCCTAGCTGCTTTGGAGATCTGCTCCAGATGTTGATCTTCAGCAAGAGACTTGCAAACATCCAGGGTGTCTTGGCGCTCTGGTTGTCCCTTTGGCACCATGAGCTTTGTCGGCATCTCCTTAACTCAGCATTTTCCGCACTCCTTCAGTGTGGTGGCACTAGCACTTATGGCATTGCTGTAATATTTCCTGGTTTGTTCGGTGCCTCTGCTGATACATCCCGGGTTTTTGCATGCTTCCTCCTGCTGCAGCAAGACACTACGCTCGCTATCCGTGGATTCGATCTCCCATTTGTCTCAGATCATCTTCCTGTGACCCCACTGGAGGAAGCATTAATAGATTTATAAAACGAATGTGTGAAACAAGGATGTGCGGAAGCGGGTGAAACACTGTTGTGGTGGCTGCTGATACGAGTTAAAAGAAAACTGAAGTTAAAAAAAAATCATGCTGCTGATTTCTAAAATGGAGCCCAGGAGGCAAAAAGATCTTGAAAGAGACAAAAAAGAAAAAAAAGAAAAAAAAGATCAATTACTTGTCTGTGCGCAACACACAATTTATAAAGTCCTGATTTTTTGGCATAATCCCTATGGCTATGTTTTGACCCTGCCTGACATGATTTATGCTTTTTCCTCATTAAATTGCACGCACCAGGTATCTGCCCAAGACTTCATCTTATGCATGTTACGCTGAACATTTTAAGCTTCCCCTGTACTCGGTACAAACCTGGTTTTATTATTGGAAATGCTCAAATTTTTTTCTTTTGCATTGTGTATGCCTGATTCATATTGGATTCACTGCAAAAGCCTGGATGCAAGCAGACTATTACTTTGAGGAGTGTTATTGTTTTTTCCTTCTTGGAACCTGATTTACCTTTAACCATAGCCTTTAGTCTTCAGAATAATTAGGATCACTTTCCCACTGCAGTATAACCTCAAGTGAGAAAGTTAATTTCCTATTCAGTTTAGAATTTCGCCATTAATACCGTGAATGCTAAATTCACATCATTGCGGTCCAAGTCCTCTGAGAGCGTCGTTTGCAACTCCGGCTTCTTAGCTGTGATCATTTCCTACTTTTGTTTCATAAGCGGCTCTAAATCCTTTCGCGGCATCACGAGAAGGGTAGCGTTTTCCCTTCTTTCCTTCTCTCGATGCTGTTTGCCAGGAGATAGGTGCAATAAGCGGTTGCAGATGATACCCGTGTTATAGCAGCCATGGCTAAGAGTACTGCAAAAATGACGTGCCCAGCAGTCCCTGAAGGGCGATACAATATTTCCTCCGGTAGCTCACATTTCACTCCAGCCCAGAGAGCAATGCGAACTGGAATCTTATTCTTCCGGATGTCAGCATAATTCATCCTGCACGCTAATACCGCGAGGGATGCCAGGGCCAGATTTCCCCCTGCTCTTCACGGGGGATTTTGGTTGCTCTTTGCACATGGAAGGCTCCATGCTCCTGGCTGATGGAGTCACGCCGAGATACAGCAGGCTATACGTGGCTTCAAGTGCCCTACAGCTTAGGGCCTATAAACTGCTTTCTGGAGAGGCCCACGGATGTGCCACACTCTCTGTTTGTGGAGGACGGCCTCCTTATCCCAAATACGCCAAGGCAAGCAGCCTGTGAATCACACAGGATCATGGAATGGCTTAGGTGGGAAGGGATCCCTACAGACCATCCAGTCCAGCCCCGCTGCTCAAGCAGGGTCACCTAAGAGCAGGTTGCCCAGGCCCCTTTCACGACAGCTTTTGAGTATCTCCACGAATAAAGAATCCACAACCTTCCTGGGCAACTCGTCCCAGAGCAACTTGTCCAGATAACCCCATTAGTCTCTACGTCCAGCCCCGTGCCTGAAGTCACGCTGACTCTTCTTGCAGCCTCACTGTTTTGCAGGAAAATACAACCTTCCTTTCCAAAGAGAGCATCTAGCACATCAAAAACACCGAAGCAGCTCCCGGAGAATTCACAAGTCGAACTGCTACTTCAAGTGAGTTCGAATTAATGAAGAAAACAAGCTCTTTAAACAATCAGTTCCAATGACAATTTTTATTTTCTCCCATGTTATTTGAATACTAGAATAACAGAGACAGGTCATGCTTTCCAAACAGTTGAAATTGCTTAAAAATCTTACAGGAAGGCTGTATTGTTAGGTTTCAATTAGGCTAAATTATTAATGATTTTTATGTCTAATTGCTTTGATTGCCTAGACAACAGACAGATTCGGGTCAGCAGCTTGGATAAGCCTTAAGTGGGGCCACCTTGAGATCAACATCTAAGCAACCAGCCAACAACAAACCACATTGGACTTGGTGTCCGAGTAAAGGAACTGGGGTGAGATGTATTTTTCATTAGAAAGACAGTAAAAACAATGCCAAAAAAAGCAGAAATGTGCACCAGTGAAGCGGTTGTTCGTAGAAGTTCATGGAAACGGGAGACTGGGGTGAAGCTGAAGGGACAGTTTCCCACCAGTGTTGTTGGGTGTCTTTCTGCTGAGAGGCTGAGAGAGCTGGCCCTGTTTCGCCTGGAGAAGAGAAGACAAAGAGGATCTTATCAGGGTACATAAATATCTGCAGGGAAGGTGTCAAGAAGATGGGGCCAGACTGTTGTCAGGTGTCGCCAGTGGTAGGAGAAGAGGCAACGAGCACAAACTGAAACACAGGAAGCTCCATGTGAACATGAGGAAAAACTTGCCAGAAGTTCTCACGTTGCCCAGAGAAGCTGTGGAGTCCAGGTCCTTGGATATACTAAAGAGCCATCTGGACAGGGTCCTGGGCAACCTGTCCTTAGGTGATCTGGCTTGAGCAGGCAGTTGAACCAGACGATCTCCCAAGGTCCTAAGTCGTTCTGTGATCCTGTGTGATTCGGAGGCTGCTTGTCTTAGGGCAGTTGGGAAAAGCAGGCTGTTCTCCATAAACCGGTTGGTCCCTTCCAACCTCAACCGTTCTGTGATCCTGTGCAGGAAGGTTTGTTTCTGGTGGGGTGTTGCAGAAAAGAGCGAGGAACCCTCCCAAAACTGGGTAAGACAGTGCAAATACCACTTCCAGACAGCGTATCTCGAAGCAGTGATTTTTTTTTCCCTTGGGAGAAGGAGTTCTGTGAACACCCAGGGCTGCCATCATCATTCCTCGGTGTGAAACATTGTGCCGTCTTTGAAGGCACAAGGTCCGGACATCTCCACGAGCAAAACTGTCGCACCTAGGACATGGCGTTATGCCGTGATACCTCATTACCCACCCTTAGCAAAACAGGAGCGAATTGGAGGCAGTTCACCCACAGAGGGGGAAAACAATCAGGCGCTCGGAAAGATGGATGCGCAAAGAGCGATTAAGCGGCTTAAACATCCAGCTTATCTAATCAATAATTAAGCTTGGGAAGGACAGTGATTTAAAATTATGGAAGGTAAGGGTAATTATTTAGGATGATGCGTGGTCCCCTTCCGCACGGTGCTCAAACGCGTGCGTACACCCAACGGTCCTGCAAAACGCGGCAATACGCAGCCTCGACGGAGCTTAAACACGCGCCCAGATTCAGGCGTGCCTTGGAGAGCCTCGCTCATCTGAGGCTGCGATTCGTGAACGACGGGATGAAACGGAGAAAAGAAATGGGGAATGGCTGTTTTTCCTTCCAACGGCAGGAAAAATCTTCCAAGCAGCGAGATATATGAGACTGTGACGCGCTCACCCAAGGGAGCTGGCGGAAAGCTCATCCCTGGGCACCTTTTGAGTTTCGCCGGACAAAGCACCGCGGAAAACGTTCCCTGGGGAGTAACAGCGCAGCTGCCCTTGCGGCCCTGCGAGGGCTTTTTCCTCTCGCACTCCTCTACCTTTCCGTGGCTCTATACCCAACGCTAAGCCTATACCCAACGACTTCAATGAGCAAAGGCCATTCAGGAGGCCGAATGGTGGCTCGTTGTCGTTCTGCCTCGCCTCTCCCCACAGCTCATTTATTCCTGGGGGGCTCCCGGGGGAGCAGCTGCTGCGGGGCGCAGGCGGCGAGACGGGTTCTTGGTACCGCGGCCATGGCCGCCTCCCATAGCGTAAGTTCTGGCGAGAGCCGAGACACGGCGGCTTTTCTGGGCGCTCCTGTTTCGCGACGGGAACATCTGTAGGAGCCCTGAGGAACGGGCAGACATGGAGGCCACCCAAGCCCACCTTGGGCAACCAAGGGCACCTCTGCCCGGAGGACGTTCGGGAGCTGCTCTTGCTCCGGACGGGGACAGGGACGAGGGCTCGGCTGGGCCAGGGCGATGGAGCGGGTCCTGGTGTAGTGGGTAGGGAGGGCTGCGAGCGGCGGGTTGGCTGTGATTGGCTGCTCGGGAGGGGTAAGAGGCAGGGCGACCAATCAGGAGGTGCGAAAGCAATGCGTCAAGGTTCCATACATGGTGGGTTGGCTGCCATTGGCTGCTCAAGGGGGGGGAAAGGGGAAGGGTGGCCAATCAGGAGGTGGAGATGCCCTGGAGGAGGGTGGCGGGTTGGCTGTGATTGGCTGCTCGAGAGAGAGGAAGGCGCAGGGCGGCCAATCAGGAGGTGGAAAAGCAGTTTCCGTACTTGGTGGGTTGGTGGCCACTGGCTACTCAAGAGGGCGAAAAGCAGACGGGCGGCCAATCAGGAGGTGGAAACGCAGTGGAGGAAGGTCCCGCACATGGCGGGTTGGCTGCCATTGGCTGCTCAGAGCCAGGGCAGCCAATCATGGGGTGTAAACGCACGAGGCCGCGGTT
>WBNA01000172.1:1077834-1119047 GCA_013398345.1 Nothocercus nigrocapillus | reverse complement strand
CTCTCCTCTGGGGGCTTCTCCTAGAAGCGGATTTGTTTAATTTTTGCATTTAATTTCTGCATAACATGCGTAGCGATGACGAGAAAAACGCCGAGCTCTGCTGTGTGAGGCTGTAGGATGCTTAATGCTGTTTCAGGCTGGCAAGTCTTGGCTCTGGTGCTCTGACCACGTAGGAGTTGGCTTTTTGATGTGGGGGCATGGCTGAGAGCCAGTGGGGCTCATCTGCAACCTGAGGCTGGCTCATCACCCTGCCTGTGGGCCCTGAAGAAACACCCAGTGCAGGAGCTTCCCCCGAGATGGAGGCTCATGTCTCGCTGTCTCTGCCACCTTCTCCTCATGGCCTCCTGCTCAGTCCTGAGGAGGATGAACCTGTTTAGCTCATAGCATTACATTAGGTAGCCTTATTTCCATTACTCTTCAAGAGTTATGGAAGCAGCCCCTCTAGCAAACAAGAATAAAGATTTAAAGGCAAGTGGATTGAGTTATGAGGCAGCTCTGGAGATGAATACACGTGACCTTTCACACGGGTCCTGCTGTCAGCGTGAGGCTGTGACGGGGATTTTTCACATTCAGAGCACGAGCGAGCACATCATCAGTGCGAGTAAATAGGCACACGGGCAGATGGCGTCTTTGCAAACAGGGGTTTTGATTTATTCCCTTAAACTTTGGTAGTGGTCGACTAAGAAACCGTTTCACGTGGACTGCGCCGTTCAAGGAAGGGCTGGAGAGAGATGCAGGAGGTGGAACTTGAGGAACTAGCATGGATTGGGGAGAAGCTAAAATATGAAGGATGAGCACTCTTTGTGCTTTAAACTGTTGACAGTTTTGCTACTTGGTGCCTATGCTAGATTTTGATTTTGCTGTTTTGCTGTTTTTCTTTTTTTTTTTTTTCTTGCTTTAATCAAATATCATATTCTTCTGAGCATCTTAAAAGGAAAAATTTGAAAAAAAAACAAGTCAAGGATTTCTTTTGGAGAGGTGATGTTGAATCTGCTCTAACAACAAGCCATTATTCATATACTGGGGGAGAATCCTGAGAAACCTAGACAGCCCTGCAAGGTAAAGAAGTTTTGTCCTGCCACTTTGGGTTGTTCATCAAGCTGAGTTGTGCTGAAGCTCCAAAGAGACTTTTACTCCCTTTTTCGTTAGAAAGTAAATGTCTCATAACTAAAATGTGAATGCTAGAAATGCAGTGTGGAACCAAATTTTGCATGTATACACGTGCTGTGACCTGTGCTGCACCTGTAGGAAATGCTTTCAGAGCTCTGTGTTTATACATAATTTATATTGTCCAGGATATTTACCAAAACATAATGCTCTGAGGAAGAGCAGTGTGGCCTGCTGGCCTATGACCATGTCATCTTCTGGGGTCCTGGCCACCTTCGAGCCTCTGCCATGGTCCTCGCCAGCACTTAGTCTCCAGCTCTTTAATCCCTGTTTTGGTTGTGTCTTCGTGTTTTCTAGTCTCTTTAATGGCTGAGATCTCCAGCGCTCTGTGGCAGGCAGTAGGAACGTCTCAGAGCTTGGGTAGAATAGGAGGAGCTTGCTTTTAAATATCCACTTTTAATTCTTGGCTGCTTTAATGACAGGGAAAGCCACCTCCTGCTTCAGTCTGTGGGGTGGTTCTGCTGAAGCTGTTACCCCATGGCCTGTTTTTAGCCACTGAGCCTGCAAGCATTTCTTGGATACCTGCACGCAGCTGAGGCTTTGGTTGTTAAGATAGCTGCTCTAAAAACACCTTGTTTTCTGTTGTTTTTCCTCTAATGAATTAATGCCTCTGGGGTTCAGCAAAGTGCTGCCAAATAGCAACTCAGCAACAGTGGGATGTGCTGGACTTTGCAAGCTGGACTGTCCCTACACAGTCCTTGTTCATGGGGAAACGACTGGGTGCTCTTTGCTGAGTAATGAAGTCGGACAACGCCTGTGATTCCTGCAGAAGGTGCCTCTGGGATGGCAGTGGCCAAGCCGAGACGGCAGGCGGATTTGGGAAAATAATGGGCCCTGTGTGTATGCTTTAGGTTTCTCTTCAGTGGGCTTTTCAAAGGGCCTTCAGATTTTGGCTGCAACTCAGAGGCATTTATCAGTCATTGCACTGAGCATTTGTAGCCACAGGAAGGAAATTGCCTTTCAGGCGATTAAAAATCTAATTTTATTTTTCAATTTTGTTCTGGACCACTGTTTTATTTATTAAACAGTGCTTGACATGATACTTTTTTTTTTTTTTTCCCTAGCCTGTCTGAACCCTGACAAACATTTTAAACTAAAAAAATACTTGGCTGCAATGAGAGTTGTTCCACGTGCCAGCGGGGAGAGAAGAAGAATCTGTGATAAATGGGGTGTTTCAAGAAACGCCATCTGGGGGCTTTGGGATAGCAATATGACCTTGGCACTGTATGTACCTCAACAAAATGGGGCACAAGGGCACCCTAGCCAAAGGTACAGTTATTAAGTCCCATCTTGATTTATCTCATCTCCAGGTCTTGGTTGGTGAGTGAGTAGTTCTGTGGCTTTTATTTTATCTGTGGTTTTATTTTATTTTATTTTTTCTCTTATGTGAATAATGGCAAGTTAAAATGGAGAAATGAGTTTTTTTTTCCAACCCTAGTTGACAAGGCCTGATTCTCAATAGCTCTAGGTACATTGTCTTTTCAAAAATAATTCTCATCCATTGCATTTCTACTAAGTGTGTTGTAGTATCTTTACCAGAGATGGTAATTCAGCGCTTAATAGTAATATGTCAAGCTCCTATTAACATATGATTTCACATTTTTTTTTTTTTTTTCCTTTGGGTAAGCACCTTGGTCAACACATGAGTAATCAGGTAGGAAGGATTTTAGTGGTTATAAACCCTACAGCTCCAACTTCCTGCTGTAGTCTGTAGGAGAACTGCGATCCATTGCAGCGAATACCTGACAGGGAATCTCTGCAATTCATTTATTTATTTGTTTGAAGGGTATTTGGAATAGATAGGTTCAGACCTTTGCTCCTGTTAGTTGCAATAGCTTTACTTATTTCATAGCAGGTGCACTGATTTGTAGCCAGTGAAGATCCAGGTTACTGATTTCAAACTTTGCAGTGGGGTTCTGCATTCCTAAATCTTAGGATAAAATGTCGTAAATACAAAGGAATAACATGAATGTTTATTTTCAGAGTTAAAATGAAGTTCCTATGACTGTGTATGTTTTTGCAGAACTGGTGCCTAAAATGTCCTTATGAGCTGCTGCACTCTGAAGTCCCGTGTAAAGGTTTCAGTGTTGGTAGAGGTTTTCCAAAGTATTTTCTGAAGGTGTTGACTTTAGACCAGAACTCTTTTCTATGCCTGAGTGCTGTAAACCAATGACAAGTAGTTGACTTGTAATAGTTGTCGTCATGTGCAGTGCGTACAGGTTTGTACAATAAGTCCCTTCTCTATTAACACTTTTAACCTTTCCCACTCCGCAAAACTGAGAATCTAGTTACAGGCATGAGGATACTGAATGAATGGACATTGTTTAAAGCAGGGGGGCTAGAAACCTTCTGACTAGTGCAGTGTCTTAGTGCATTCATGTATTACTATATATATACGTGCATATGTATGTATGAGTGCTGCTTTTTCTTAGTCAAACTTCGAAAGCACACTTAAATGTAAAATCTACATACCTGTATGTATGTGTGTATATACATAGTTCTTGCTAGTTCTTGTTATGTGATGGTGATGCACAGAAATTTTTAAATGTTGTTAATAAAATGAAGGAGGAGATATTATATATGTATTTCTTTTTTTTTGAGTGTTTTCTCAAGTCTTGGAGACATGGATACAGTGGTGGACAATAAAAACTAAATACATCTGCACAGGCCTACAGTTTCAAGGTTTTTCAAAAAAGTTGCTAGGTTGCTCTTCAGATGCCAAAATAAAATGAAGAGATTTTCAAACATGTTGAGCAGTTGTAGGTATTGCCAGAATTGGCACTGGCCTCTCCTTATTTGCACTGGTAACCTGTTTCCATTTTGAAATTGCTAATTCCAATTCTTAATTTCTTCCCCTTCCTTCAGAGGAAGCGGAGTAGAGACATCATTGTATGGTGGAAGTGATTCTCACAGCTCTCCTGCTGATGATAAAATTTTCCTTCAGATGTGGAGTATGTGCGTATCCAAACGCTCTAGCTACCTTTGAGCTGAGCTAGCTCAGGTGCTGCTAGCAGCATTGCGCTCTCATGGGGCGTGGGGCTTGAGGTCTGAATCCTGCCTGAGAAGCTGAGCAAATGGGAAGCTTTGCTTGCTTTAGCTTAAAAAATGGATATGGCATGAACACATAATTGCATAATTTTAAATTCAACTTCACTTTTGCAGAATGCAACAACATGGCTTTCAAGCTGGGCATAAGAGAAAGCCACGGACTTTTATTTGTTTATTTATTTATTTAATGCCAGCTTGTATGGGCTGGCAACCAGCACGGTGGAAGGGGCTGCATGGGGTGCTGCCGAAAGTCGGTATTAACTTCAGCCTGGGAGAACAGGGGAGGGTCCTGAGCCCGGGTTTTGATGTTCTGCATGGGCGGGTACCCTGAATGCTGAGCCTGCAGGCAGCTTTTCAATAGCTTGCTGGGGCTGGGGCTGTCTTTTTCCTTTTTATTTTTTTTCTCTTCCTCCCCCCTTCCCTCTAACCCCTTCTAAAGACTGCTGGAGGAGAAGGGGGAAAAAAGCGTCCATCTCTGTGAATAGGTTTCACTGTTGGGTAGAGTCGAGGAGGGTTGCAAAGATTCTCTTGCCTCCTTTTCTGTTCCTTCCTTGAAACGATTTGCATCGTTTCAACATGGTGCAAATCAATGTCACTCTCTGCAAAGTGTTTTTTTTTTTTTTTTTTTCTTTAAGCAAGGCACGCAAAGTCTGCAATGTATCCTAAAATATTATCCTGATTTGCCATTTATTTATTGCAACGAAAAGCTGTTGGATTTTACCCTTAATTACTTTGTACATTAGAGTGATAGAGGTATGCAAAGCTGATCCGCAGTCAGGTAGTACGTTTTTTTTCCAGTATACCCAAAGAACAGCCCACTCTGGCTTCCAGCATGCCACAGGTGGCTCGGCAGGACGTTGTGCCGCAGCATGACCTTGTTAGAGCGGTGTGTGTGATCTAAGCTGCTATTCTTCCAGATTTAGGATGTTGCAATCAGGGCCTTTAATCATTTGGAAGCGTGGCGTATCTATGCCACTTCCTTCCAAGGGAAATTATGATGCGACTACTGCGCTTTCAAATCCCATAGCACTGTCTTCTTCAAGAAAAATGTCATTTTAGATTATCTTTAATGGATGCAGGTGTGTGCAGTTTTTTTCCCCCTCTTTTCCCTTTCTTTTTTCTTTCTTTTTTTTGTGGGTAGAGACAGGAACACGCAAGTGTTGCTTGTTTTGCATATGACTCCAAAATGATGCAAGTCTCCATATAAAATTAATTCCGCTAGGTATTTTAAAAAATAGTCCCTGCAGTGCCCCGAGTGATAACTCAGGCCCTTTTGGCAAGTGATCCCCAATTGCAATCGCAGTGTGCTGTATAGATCTCTCTAAGTAGGTCACCTCCTGGTACGAGTCTCTCTAAAGCCTATGTCATGTGTTTTGACACGGGGGAGCAGAGGGTGCTTCTCCATATAGCATGGCTGGTTTTGGAAGGGAAGGCTGCTAAAATGCAGCAAATAAACACATGCAGGGAGAAATACAGGGAGGGAATACCTCTAGGCAAGACCTTGTTGTCTCCCTCCAGCTTTTGGAAGAGCAGGTTGTGGGTTGTCTTCTCCAGTGCACTGGTGCTTAATCCCTTCCTCTTCCCGTGTGAGACCAGCATAATGATGGAAGAGTGGGATGGGGAAGGACAGGGGATGGCCTGGGGGTCAGCTGGGCTGAAAATTCCCCTGGGTTTGAGGTCAGCTGTGTGTGAGCTGTTGTTTAACCCTCCCCATCCTTGCAAGATGAAACTTGCATCATCTCTTTCCCATGGGAAGGAGAGCCAGGCCAGCCAGGGTCTGGGCTGCTTCAGAGAAGTAGTTTCTGTAATAGCGCTGGCAATCTAAAAGTTAATAAAGAAAAAAAGATATTCAATATACGAAATAATAAGCAAATAATGAGTGAATATGATGGAAATCTGGTGTGCTGCACTGCAGATGGCACAGTGTCTTGATCTGATTCCTCCTCTTGCTCTGACGATAAAGTAAGTGGCAAAGCTTATGTTGACCTAAGAGTGCCAGATCTGCTCCTCAGCCTGACTTGGATACATTTCTGGTTTGCTCCAGCAGGAGTTGTAGTCAAACACCGAGCAGATAATCATGATCTTTCTTTCTTTTTTTCAATGTCATAGACATGTATGTGAGTGGCTCCTTGTTGACCAGAAAAGATGCAGATTTTTTGTTGTCTTTCATGTAGGTTCTCTGTTGAGTTAACAGAGTGACCTGCTTTTGTCTACTGCGCTTGGGTGGGATACTGCAGTGATTTAATTTGAAATGAAAGAGAGATGTCTTCATTTTAGGCAAACCAGTGGCGAAGTGGTGAGAGCACACAGGTCCAGCCTTTACCAGAAACCCTAATTAGAAGAAATCCCATGTACGGTTGACCTTGACTATTGAGCCAACCCTCAAAGAAGAAAGAATGTGAAAAATTAGTATGCTGCCAGCGCTGCACTTTTATTATTTGACGTTATTAAGCAAACTCGGTGTGTATTTCTTTTTTGAAGCGTTTGATTAAATGTGTGATCTTATCTTGGTGAAATGGCCCGCTGGGCTGCAGACAGTGGTGTTCAGAAATGAAATTTGTTTAGAGCCTCTGAACAGACATTTATTCAATGAGACCTTTCTTGAATAATAGATGACAGTGAGATAGCTGTGTGACGTGGTTTTGGGTTTGATATCTCTTCTTTTTGGGCGTAGGGAGCTGCGATCAGGAGGGAGAAGAGAGCACAAGCGCACAGGGGCATGAATAGGATGCACATGCAGGAAAACTATCCTGTCATATGTTGCAGCAGATGTTTAAGATGTTATTTTTGATACTGGTTTTGCAGGATCAGGGTCTGGTTTTGCACAGGAGTTGTGCTTGGGCCAAACATTGCACAATGCAGGACCAGGACTTCCATGCTGGCATGGCCATTGGCATATCAGACACGTGCATGTCTAGCTCTGTGTCATGGATGTTACCTTTGGGCAAGATAATTGAAGACACTTGTCTTTTTTGGGGGGGGAAATAAAAGTAAAACAAACAAACAAAAACCTCTGCGAAGCGCAAAGGTGCCTAGTCTTTTCTGCCGTGAATTGCCCAATGTGATCAGTGCTCATCTCCTTAAGCAGGTCTCCATGGGAGTCCCATCAAACCAGGGCGGCTGCTTGAGGGATAAGACCTACGTCCCTGCACATAAGGCACATGGGCTCTCTCCCAGTGTGTTTCCCTTTCACATTGCGTTCCAACTATGAGAGTAAACTCCTGATCTTAATGAAAGAATGTTCTCGTCTTCCATAGTCTTTCGGTGACAGCCTGGTGCTTCCTTGTTGATTTCTGCTTCCGAGGCACTGACACTGTGGGTCTGTTTATGTTCTATATTGAAAAAGGTAGCTGGTTCGTATGTAGTTCATAGGGAAAGGTCATTGTGCTTATTTTAAGAGGGCTCTTTTGTAACTCTACACCTGGACGCTGTTCTTTTCTTCCTTGGGGTAGGTACCAGTATGAAAACTTGATTGCTCTTTTTTTATTTTAAAAAAAAAAAAAAAAAAAAACCATCTAATCTGCTGCAAGTTAAGCTAGTCTAGTAAACTTCGCATGTTGCGGTGAGTGAGGGAGGTTTCAGGGATAAATTGGTGGTAATGACTGATCACCTGAATATGTATGTATGTGTTTGTCTTTATATAAATAGCTTCAGAGCAGTAGCATTTTGCCTTCATTTGTCGTCAGCGTGGGCAAGATGAAATAATAATTGGCTGACACGCTGCTTTGTCCAGCTTCGATTGATGCTTTTGGTATGGAGAACTCAGCTGCTGGTGAGATCTCAACATTTCACCCCTAGGAAGATGTGCTGTGAAGGCGCCAACTTGGGCCATTTCTCTAAAATCTTTTGAATGATGTGGAGAGGTTCTTAGTTTGTGTGTGTTGATGGAGACCGGCAGAGGTTATCTTATGGGTTGTTTTTGTTTGATTTTCTTAAATATTCCGTTGATTCAAGCCAGTTGCCATTACAGCTTTTCAGTATAGAGTATCTGAGTAAAACTCGATGTAAATTGACATCTGAACCCTCTGAACTAGAATTTTTCCTCTGTTTATCTCAAATGAATTTTTCTGGCTAGGCTGGAGTGAATCTGCTTGAGCCTTGCAGAGATCTGCACCATTCAGTATAGAGACAGATGAAGGGATATATGAAAAGTTATTTAGTGATGACTCCTGGTATTGATTAAAATATGGAGGAAACTGAAATTTCTTTCAAGAGTGTAATGTCTAGTTATTTTCAAAAGTAAATCTGTACTTGCTGTGAGAAGAAATTGCAAAGTCGAGAGGCCTCGACTTTTAACCGCAGGAGCGGTAGCTTGAGAGGCCTGGTGAGGTCTCCTGGCTTGTGCTCTGGAATGCGCCATCGGACACTCCTCGAGACTCTATCCTTTAGCCGAGCAACTGAATTTGGTGCAGGGATTCCTGAGCAACCATTTTTTTTTTTTTTTTTTTTTGTGTGTGTGCTTTATCTGTGTAATACTGTTACATGCAGGGCACCGAGGTTTCAGTCAAATGGTAGCATTGAGTTGTGTGAAGAAATACCAAGCAGTTCTGAATTTGAGATCTTCATCTCGTGCCAATTCTCTGCGGACAGAAGGTGAAACTCATGAGCTGCTACTTACATACGATTAGCAAGGCCTTTGCCTGCAGGGGCCGGCAGCAGAAGTATTGAATTCAGGTAGCTCTCCCGGTGTCTGCTGCTCCCACTGTGCCTTATCAGAAAGTGCAGGTCGTAAGGGGAACGTGCTTGTGCCTCCCTGCAGGAGCTTCTGCTTTTGGACCACGTCAGTTTTTGTTTTCTTCTCTGAAATTAGCAAACAAACCTACCTGAACGTATCGAGGGGCTTCCCAGTGAGGGGGCTTGGCCTTCCTGGTGCCTGGCAGTTCTTCCTTGCCGCGTGGAGCGTGACCAGGCCACGGCGGCAGGACTGCGGCCAGTGCTTGGCCCCTCATTGCTGGAGGCTGCTAGCAATTAAGCCTGAAATGGTTAATGTACTCATTAAAAAGCTTTTATTGCTGGGCTAAAATCTGGCATGCAGGAAGCAGGCATTGCTTGTTTGTTCATCTAATTGGCATTTTTCTAATTTTCTTCTTTTATTCTGCACCCTGTTTCCACCACGGGCTTAGTTCTTTGTTTTGTTTTTAAAGCTGAAGGATGAGGTAGTTTTGGTTTATCTGGCCAAACAGAGATGTCTGTCTGCATGTCAGCTAGTCATCTAAATTGCCCTTCTGGTTAATGGGAAGAGGCAGCCCTTTCTAAGGCGCTATTCCCTTCCTTCTTGTGGAGGCGTTTAAAACAGGTCAGACAAAATGCAGCCTAAACCGCTGTGTTTATTTTTTACTGCTTTGTTGCTCTCTCTGCTGACTGTAAAGGGAGCCCAAGGTGGCAAATTCAGATAGACATTTCCATTGCAAATGCCTCGCGTTAGCAGAGGTGGATCTCACCCCGGGAAATGACTGCGTTGGCCTTGCGATGCACTTCCAATTTCAATTTGCATCCGTGTGATAAGCAGGGAGCTAACGCAGCAAAGCTGATCCAGGCAATGGCCGAAGCCGTATTTGAACGGAGTGAAACGGCCCGTGGGCTTCGCGTAGCCGGGGGTGGCTTGCTAAAAGTTGAAGGGGCCCAAATCGAATGAGTGCTAAGGCTTGTACCTTAAATATAGCAAAAAATAAATACGGGAGTGGTGCAGCTTGAATGACTGAGAGATGCTGCTGTCTCGGTTTTTGTGTACTCTGTGAACTAAAAGTGGGGATTCCCATCACATGCTTTGGCACCTCTTGGTGGCCTTCCAGAGGCCGCGTCTGTTCCTGATGCGGGGCATGGTGTGGGCATCCATGAGCCTGAGAAATGTTATCTTCCTTCCTTTTCTTTTCCTTGCAAGACCTGGAAATGAGAAGGCTGAGGCTGTGTGCCCGCAGATCCCACTAGTTCCATTTTTCATAAAGCTCAAAAAAAAGCCCCCTACTCTGCTTTCTTGAATGGCCACTTGAGCGAGAGCTGCAGTTTGACAGATGTTTCGGTGACACAGGGGTTACAGCTGCTCTCCCCCGTTCCAGTCCAGACCCTCAGCTTTACCATCTGCCTCTGTGGCCGTACGGTGAACCAGACAAGGAAGTGCATCTCCCGCCTGCAAATCTGAGCTGTCGCTGCCGTATATATGTACTGTGCATGCCTATGTGTATTTAAAAAAATAGCTAACTTGCTCCGCATCCGGCAAAGTGGGTTATTCTTCCTTTTCTTCCCAGCCTTCCTAGCATACTCCAGGAAAACTGGACACAAATGAGCCTCGGCTCTGCACAGCCTCCCTTCCCCTCTTGCAAAATTGGCTCGAGGGACACGTGAGAGTGAAGGGTCTTCCTTGCACCCTGAACACAGAGCTGTGCTGAATTCAGTCGCCCAGGTCCCCATTATTTGGTACCAGCTCTCTGTGCTGTTGGGTTTAATATTTTTCAGCGGATGACTGGATCCTTGGTTTGGAATTGGCTGGAAACGCCTCTGTGAGGAGATGCTGTGATTTGTGTGTGGTAGCTGCTAGTGATCCCTGCTCTTTTAATTACGGCCTGTGAGGCAGATAAACTTGTAAGCCAAGTTCCTGCAATGTCAAAACCTGCATTTTAGCCTTTGCCAGAAGCCAAGTTGTTTTTCATTGCGGGCAGACAGCTGATATAATTTGTGCAATACCCTTGTCAGGATGGTTTTGCCCTCATTAGAGACCTTAAGCAAGCTTTTTTCCTTTCCTTTCCCTTTTTTGGGGGTATTTTTCCTAATGCAAAATACCAATTTCACCTTTCTTTCATAATAAAAGCAAGCTGACAGAAATATTTAACTACAGACCATCAGCTAATGATGAGGAATCTCTTAAAACTGCTCTTGTTCTGCACAGGTTTGAAATGAACAATGAAAACAAAGCAGATGTTGCCAAGTATTTACTTCGCTGGGGTTTAAAAATTCAATTTATGTTTTACAGTCATAATTGTCAGATCAAATTAAAAAATCGAAGGCAAGCCACATGGGGTTAGAGCTGATAAAGGCCTTGGTATGACTCATTGCCTTAAAAAAAGACTTAAAAAAGAATGTTCAGCTGCCTTTGCTGAAAATGAGCAATTCTGGTTCAGGTGTTTTAAAACATTTTCCTCGGGGTTACTCAGTAGGCTTTAGCCTTGGTTATTTTTTTAAATTGTGTTTCAAAAGCTGGTTCTGTTTGAAGTTTACATCAACATTTTCAAGCGTCTTGAAGGCCGTGATTTGGAAAAGATGCAAAGTGTCAGGTCAAAGTCTGTCTCTCCAGTGCAGTGCTTGCACACCAAGGCACCTTCCCAGGGATTTAAATGTGACATTTTAACGGTATTTTAGTTATATCTTATTTTCAGTGAGTCTTCTAAGGTTTGCAAATTTTGGAAGGAAAAATAATGGCCTGAACAAGTCTGATTGCTGAAGAAAATTAGTTTTCCTCTGGTTGCCAACTGAGGGTCCCAGTCAAGGTGGGAGCAAGATGGAGCAGTGGCCACGGATGAAAGATTTGGTCCAAGCACGGACTTTGCTGTGAATATCTCTCTGTGCTTTTGCTAGTCTGTTACACTCTTGTTGCTGGAGTCTTGTTATTTTCATGTGGGCTTGTGTTCCCTCTGGTTTTGCAGCAGCTGTTAACCCAGACTGTTCCTAGAGCTGTGCTGGCTTTGGTAGTGTTGGTTTATATATTTTTTAAGGCTTTCTTCTTTTTTTAAAATATGTTAATTTTAAATTCTCTTAGAAAAATATCAGGGTGTGCAGACTGCCAGCCATGCATATATGAACAGGGGGCAATAGCAGGATGGTCCATAGGCAGCATGCATCCTTTGCAGGACATGAAAAAGGTCTGGAGGAAACTCCAGAAATTTCAGTAAATGACTTTGTATTACCCTCAAACTGTAGCAATGAGCTATTGAGCTTTACCTGCATGTGAATTGTACTTGCTGGAATGAACTGTGGACTAAAATGTTTTGAATAGTAGATGGGTTGACATTCGTAGATGTTTATGGTGTCTTCCCTAAGATAACCTTTGGATTGATGCAAGAGCTCATCCTAGGCTACCAATAAGGGTATAAGATATTTAAGATAGCACCTTTTATCTTCCCATCTTCCTATTTTCCTGTGTTCCATGTGAGTTATCGGGCCTTTGTTTGATGGCTTTTTAAAGTCCAGGCTGTGAAGCACAAAACCTGTCCTGGAGCACAGCCAGCTGAGTTTGGTGTGAAGTCAGGATTTTGCTGCTTGTTTATTTATTTAAGCCGAATGCTTGGGTAAGTGCAGTCTCCAGGGTTTGTACTACTGGAATACCTTGAATTTCTGTTTTATCTAGTATCTATAGCTTGCATACTGTTGAGAATAGCATTCCTGGCGTAGTTAGTGCCATCCTGGAATAGCAGCTGTTTATTCTTTCCTTGCAGTGATTCATTTTCCGTATTTTCAATCCCTTTTGTTTAAAAAAAAATATTAAAAGGCGGCTGATAATTACTAATTATCAACCTTCATTCACCATTAGTTCTGTTGAAAGGTGACACTGTAAATGCTGTGAGCATTTAGAGGCATTAATTGGATTGTTGGATCTTACGTGTTTGCCCAGCGAGGAAATGATAACATTAAGAGGGGCAAATGGGCAAAGTTTTAATTAAAACGGGGGGAAATATTAGTGTTTGGCCTTTCTTTTTGGTGTAGACTGCTGAGAGCTGCTGCTCTGATGATGCTCTGGCTCTCAGCAGGGCCTGGGACTATTTATGCCATCCCAAACCCGGCTTTAATCGATGGAGTTTTGTACCTTTTATAAGCAAATGTAAATTATATGAGGGCTTTACAGTCCAAAGTAATAAAAAAAAAATCTAAATTGTCACTGCTTCTTTCTAATCATATCACAAGACAGATTCCTGAGTAAAGTATGCACATAAACTTTTAGTTCGCTGAAATATGCATATATAATTTAATTTGCATACATTAAATTCTTAGCTTCATTAATGATTTAAGGTTCCTTTGCTGTTGCAAGGCTCTGTCACATTTTTTTTCTTGATTGAATTGCCTATTCTATTTAAATCAGAGTTGGTAATATTGCTTGTGCATTACGAAATGATACTGGTAACTTTGTTAGACCTTTTATCAACATGACTAATTTATAACTGGCCACAATGTATTATTAGTCATAGATATATTACAGGGCGAGACTTCCACGGAGTGGAAATTTTTAAGTGCAAGTGAGATGACAATTGCATTAAAACGGTGTTCGCAGATAGAGCTGAGAACATAAAGGAAAGAAACCTTGGCACCTTACACGAAAAGAGCATTTTCAGATTAGCATTGTTAAAAAGGCAGTAAATTTGATTTATGGTGTCCTTATAAATAAAAATATTAATGGCTCTGACAAATGCAAATAGCTCTCTCTTCTTGTTGCGCTACAGCAGAACAATAAATGCAAAATATTTTGCACAGATTTTAAATGGTAGCATGCTAAATGAGCCAAGAGCCTTGTTTTGGTCCCGGCCCAGCACTGGCTTTGAGTTTGCTGCAGTTGATGGAGACTCGTGTTTTACTGCAGTGAGCTGATTGGCTTTTTGGGGCTTTTGTTGTTGTTTGAGGCCTCTTCCTGTGTCTTATCTTCTACCATGTCCTTCTGGCATAGAGCAACTATGTGTGTTTGCCTCTTTCTTTCCTCTTTAAAGGAGGCTCCATAGAAAGTTGTTTTTCTGAGTCATGGGGTCCTTGCTGTTCTGGGTTGTGGAGTCCTTGTTCTCTGCAGTCAGAACTTTCAGTTGCTACTGGTCCTCTCTTACTTCCATGGAAATTGGAGGATATAGGCGTAACCCTCTGGGATGGTGCAGTTCAGGTGCTGAATTTATGACAAATGTAGAGAAACTAACTCAGAAGGCTGGCACCCCAACAACATCTGACAGCGGATTTTTTGCTGTCATGACAGAACCCTCTACTTTGAGCAAGGATTTCTCCACTCCTGATCAAAAGAGCCAGGAGTGGAGTCTCCTGCCAGTTAGTGATGGGTTTTTGTGTTGGTTTTGTGTTCTGCTTTTGCTCTTTCTTCCATACTTGATGTGTGTAGTTAAACAGGGGGCAATTCTGGAATATCACCATCAGCACTGGTTAGAGATGGCTTTTCTTGGATTTCAAAGGTCCTGTGATGATAGAGAAATGAGGATTGAAGAAAGAAGATTTGGGAGAAGAGGGAAAGTGGGCAGTCATTGAGAACAGAGAAATCCGTGCTGAAAAATTCCTTTTTTACTGAGAGGATCAGACAATCTCGGAGACTGTACTGACGCTTTTTCTTGAGTACTCCCAGCCTGCGCTTTGATATTAATCGAACCAAAGACTAAAATTTCTGCTTTGTTGATTATTTTATTTATTTATTTTTTAATTTTAAACTGATTAATGTTTTCATTTGAATAGCACTGCTGACTCTGCAGAAGATGTGATCTTTTAATTAGCAGATGTCAGGATTAGCATTAGTGTTGAGTTGTAATTAGCATTTGTACGCAGAGCAAAAGACCCATGCTCAGCTTGGCAGCCAGCAGAATGCAGTTGTAGGTAGTGTTGTGACTTGGTGCTTTCCTGTCCATCTCCACTATTTTTTGAGAAAAGCGAAGTATTGCGATGGGTGCACGAACTCTAGTGGATTAACTGTCGACAGAAAAATGGCATAGAAACAGAGCAGACCTGACGGCAGTGTGTGGCATTTGGCAGGCTGGTAGCCCCTCTTTGGATGTGTTTAAAGAACAAATGTCTGTCCGTGTTTGCAGCTCGAGCGTTTCGATGACAAGGCCCGTCCCGGCCCCTCGTTTGCACTGGTGCTGCCCTCCCTGGTGCTCTTGACTCGGTTGGTTTCCTTTCCTGCCTGCATTTCATAAACCTACTCCAATCTCTGAGGTGAGCGTGTCGGCTGGAAATTAATTTCTAGCTGTTGGTAGAGTGCAGAAGTGCCTTGAAATAAGGGGCTTTGCACAGTAGATGAGCAGAGGGTACTGCCGATTGACAACAGAGCTCTTTTCTGTAGCCTGGAGAAGGGGGAAAATGCAGTTCAGTTCTTTGCCCTGTTAGAGGCAATGCTCATTGAAGCTGGGATTTCACTTCTGAAAGATACTCCCCACAAAATATATATTTAATATGTATAAATATATATATATAAAAGTGCCTTTATATATATATATATATATAAAATTAAGTTTGGCATTAGGAGGAGGAAAGGAGCTTTCTCTTGAGCAGGTCAGTGATGATGACCATAATGTTAATAGTAAGGAATTGAGTTTGTTCATGTTGCCAGGGTTGGGTGGGAAAACTGGAGCCTATTCCAAGGTTTTGTGTGCAGGTCGTCCTTTTTCATGTGTGTATGTGTTTGTGTGCAGATGCATTTTTCCACCGCCACATCTAAAGCCCTGAAAAGGGTTAATGGTTGAGGCCAATTTGTCAAATGTTTAGAAATTAATTGCTGGCCTGAGAGCGCCTGATTCCTACGATGCCTTTTTTGTTTTATGTCTAAGTCCAATAAGAGATGATCGCGCCAAAGAAAAGACAAACTTCATGTATGCAAAGCCATGAGACCATGCTCTAAAAATTGAAGTGACAAAATGTAGAATGACAAAATCTTGTGACATAATGTAGAATTGAAGAATCCATATATATATATGTATATGTGTACATATGTGTATTTTGGGTTTTTTTCTTAACAGTTGTTAACAGGATGTTAACAGTAATAAAACTTTAAAATACATATAGCTAATGGCAGGCCTCTCCCCGCCTTGCTTTTCCTCTTGGGAGGAGCAATAAAGGTTTAGGTATCTATCTCACATGTGCAAATATTGTTTGCACACATTAAATAAAAAATGAAAGAAACTCCCTCCAAAGTGAGAGAAAAAAAAAAAAAAAAAAAAAAAAAAAAAAAAAAAAAAAAAAAAACCCTGTCACCGTGCAACCAAAACCCTGCTTACGCCTGTGGAAATGGCTAGTCATTCAGGAGAGTTTGGGCTTAATGTCCACTGTTTCTGGTGCCTTTTTCAATATGCTCCCGCTTGAAATTTTTTCAGGCTCCTCAGGTCTGAGAGCAGTGTGTTTTTCCCAGCCCTAGCGTGGGCTTTGAGGGAAAGTTGAGACTGGGCCCATTGCTTCCCAATCTGTCTGCAACGTGGGAGCAGGATGGGGATGTGCACAAGTGCGTCTTTACTTGAAAGAAAACGCATACTGAGCGGTTGAGGATTCGCTTTAATTTTCCTGGCAGGAGTTATCTTGTCTGTCTGCCTTTTTTTTTTTTTTTTTAAAAGAAATCTCAGTTTGGACTTCCCTCCGGTCCTTTCATTTCTGAAAGGAGAAAAAGGAAGGCTCTCAAAGCCCCCAGGCTTTTCAAGACATTGCCCTTTCGAGGAAAGAGCACAGTACTTGCATAGCAGTGTAAACCTGGTGCTCTTATTGAATAAAACAACATAAAAAGCTACAGAGAGCCTGAGATACTGCACAACAAAGTGGAGTGTTGCACCTTCCAGCCAGATGAGTGTGGCTCATGGTGGAGTGTAATACTGTGATCATGGCATAATTGAAATGATGTTATTTCAACGTGCAATTCAATAAAACTAACCGCAGTAGTGGAGTTATCGATTTAAATTCAGTTAAAAGCGGTTCACATATTCAGTTCAAAATATTCTGATGAATATCAGCCCTGCTAATATGATTTTCTGCATTCGGCAGCAGAAAAGAAGTTTTATATCGGTCTGAAAGATCAGATAAAACATTAGGAAACCTCTCTTTTTGGACATACCCATTTTTGGCATGTCCAAAAGCTTATAGCATGTTTAAAAAGGTTGCTTGATGCCGTGTCTCCTTTCAGCTCTGTGTAGCCACAATGAGGCATGGTTGTTTGTCATGGAAATGACTGCCTGTAACCGCTTCCCATCTAGTGAGAAGAGCCTGCAGTAATTACTTGGGATTTTCTGGGGGTAATTAGCAAGTAATCTGCTGTGACACCTAAGTACAACATATGAAGTCAGCATGCGAGTAAATATGTTGTTAGTGAGTTGTAAAGCAGGGTCGCCCTTCCTGGGTGGAAGTTGTTGCACGGCAGAGGAGATGTAGCCACGCGCCGACTTGTGAGGCCCCTCTTTCACTTGAGGGGAGATGAGAATATCTGTAATTGGCTTCCTGTATATTTTGTTTGTTCTTCTCCTGCAGAGATGCTTTTGAGGCTCACTTGCTCTTCATGGCAGCTCACTAGCGAACCACTTTGGAAAGGTTGCATGAGAAATGATTTTTATTTTTTTATTTCATATGACAGATACTGCTGCAAGTGGTGTAAAGGAGGAGAGCTCTAGAACAAAGTTGTGTCTCGCCCTGAAAATGAGTTTTGTTTCTTGCATAAAGCGATTCAAGCCCAGAGTCAACAGCCTTAAATAAATTTGCCATGGATGTAAGTGACTTGTAGTGTGTGTGTGTGCGTGTGTGTGTGTATTATTAAATGGGAAATCATTTAAAGAAGAGCAGCTGTGTAACTATGTTTGTAACGATGCCTTTGATGAGACTGTTGTGGGAGAGACTACCTTCCAAGCCATATGAAAGGCAAAGGGTTCCCTTGTCCTTCTCCATAGTGCAGTCACCCCTTGTTTCCTCCAGATAGAGGGTTTCTTGCAGTGTGGGGAAAGATTTTTTGCAGCAGGCTCCTGCAAACTACTGCAAAAGGGTTTCTGTGCTACACCTGTGGGGAGAGCTGTGATCAGCTGCACAGCTTTAGGTGATTAAAACCTCCTTCCAGTGCTGTGCTTTGAAGGGGGGCAACACTGCCTGAAATTCCTGGAGCAGGAATTACAGGCATTGTTCCCAGATTTATTTTTTTTTATAAGGACTCCTGTTTTATTACGAATTGAAGCAGTATAAAGCACGCTGCCTCTACAGACCACGGGCACCCACGCGGACTCCTGAAGAAGTGTGCTTGCAGACAGACCCTCTAGCTAATATACTGGCCCCCGACCAGTCCCGCATCAGGTACAAGCACAGACCTTTTTCCATGTTTCAGCATCCTGATCCTGCCGAGAGCTGTCTCCCAAACAGGGCTCCTCTCTGCACCGTGGATGAGGCGGCTCGACCGCTCTCACCTTCTTCCTTCTGCCGTTGTAATACCACTTGTGGTTGTGCTATGTATGTGGGTTTTGTGCAGCTCAGCATGCTTTCCAGCAGACACCAAAATATTAATTATAATGCTGTAAAAATTAATTGAAACACAGCGTAATCTCTGGTAAGTAAGGTCACTAAAATTGTCTTAAAATAGACCCCTCAAGAAAGAAGATGAAATCTCTCAACAGAGAAGCTTGGCAGCTTTCCTGTGCCAGTCCTCTTGAGATGCTTCCTGTTGCCATTAAGCTACGGTTGGTATTTTTTGATTTTTCCTATAGAACAACTGCAGAGAAATACAGCTTCCGTGGAGAGCTCATCTTTGCAAATTCTTTAATAATATTTTGGCCTCCTTTGCCCACATGGCTGTGATAGAAGTCAAGGGTGCTCCTGACTCAAGGCATCTTCATTTAAGCACTGACTCCTGGGAACAGCACAGGGACCTGCAGTGGATTTGGGTCAAACCAAGTCCTACAAGTCTTTGGTTCCCATCACAGATCTAATCCCACGAGGATTTGCCCTTCTGCGTTCCTGTCACAAATGCACTTGCTGTGACAAGTTGCCACTCACATTTTTGGTGACAGTTGAAGAAATCCCTGCAGGCAAGTGGGGAGGAGGAGGCCTCATCTGCAGCTGGCTTGAGAATCCAAATGCCTTTCGTAGAAACCCTCAACCATCCTTTGGATGGCTCGTCTTCCTCAAGAAGAGCACATGAGAGAATGGTAACAGTTCCGTTCCTTTGAGGGCTGCTCACCAAAGCCTACTTTGATTTTTTTTTTTTTTTTCCATTTATGCACACCTGCAAGGAGAAAACATCCTGCCATTTGATCCATTTGTTTCCGTATGCTTGCTAAATTGCCTGCTAAGGTCTTGCAAGGCTTTGGAGCAGAGCTGGCACAAAACATTTAATTGTTACCATACCATATATGAAATATTTACAGAATGGGTCTGATGGCCTGGGTGCAAAATGAGTGGAAGGATAAACCTCCCCAGTTTTCCAAACACCCCAGTCCCAAGTGTTTTGCTATGGCTGCTCTTCTTGAAAACTGTTTTCATCCCATTTCAAAACATCTTAGTCTGAATCTCCTTGCATTTGTAAACAGGACGTGTGTTTACGATGAAGGTGGTTTTTGTTTCATGGAATTGGCTCTAAATTGCTTCAGTAATGAGTGCAGGGCTGCTTTCCGGCCTGCCTGTAGCTGCAGTGCCGTGTTGGGATGCAAGCTAACTCTTTAAACATGCTAAGAACTGTGTCAGTAATGTGGTTACTGTAAAAAATTGAGGCTCTCATCCTTTACTGCAGAGCCCGTGTGAATGGTCAGCAATTTTGTTGGCACCCGCTGCATTTTTATTTTGAAGTAAACTGCTTGTCTGTAAAGGAAGAATCATCTCCTGCAGGCAGAATAGGTCTAGCTGGTCCAAACAAGCTTTGGAACGTGTAATCGTGCGACCTTTTTCCAGCTCTGGTTTCTTTCTCAGTGCTGTAAAGTCCTTTTCTCTGACCAATGGCCTTCAGAAATAGTAACCTTCAAGCAGCAGGGAAATGACACCAGAGCTTGAGATGAGCTGTGAGCTGTGGGGAGGAGAGATGTGGCGGCGTCCAGCTGACCCTCATCCCTGCTGCTCCGAGCACATAGCCCTTCCGTGATCCCTGCTTTTCCCTCCTGGTGACAAACCGGGTGGGATTCGGATTGGAGCTCCTTCGGAAATATGAACCTGCTATCGTCCCAGTCCGACAAGTGTCCTCCTCCTCCTTCCCAAGCTGGGATGAGGTCTCCGTCGCTTTGCCTTTGGGAAAAGAAAAGCATCAGCCGTTGTCCTTCGGCAAACGGTTTGTGTCATTGCGGTGCCACCATGGTGTCATGTCAGCCACCTGGTTGATGGATAATGAAGAGGTAACGAGGACTAAATATGAGGGACTAAAAGCTTTGCTTTCAGTGCCTTTTCCCCAAAGCACCGGAGAGACTTATTTCCATTAAAGCCTACATGGGGTTATGAGCGTTACCTCGCAAAGTGAGGTCAAAATGTATGGTTTTGGGGTGAAAATCTGAAAATTGAACCTCTGCTTTGATCTGGTTTCACAGGAGGCACCTGGATTGGGCTGCATCCATCACCTCTTAGAATTTGCAGGTAGATTTTGTGCAAGGTTGAACCAGCTCACCAGGTGCTTGGAAATGTCAGCGAGTGCCCTGGGCTACATGGGAAGGTTGGGAGCTAATTTTCAGGGCATTTTCAGTGCCATTTACAGGGGCCCATTGAAGTTTCTCAGTGTTGCAAGCAGCTCACCTGAGAAGGTGGTTTTGCAGACATCACCACTGCATTTCTGCGCTCTGACTCAGGGATTTCAGTGCGTTTCATTCTCTTGTACTAGGAGTCACTTTTGTTTTTGGCTTCGTGCAACAGTCTCGATTCGTTCCGTGGCTGCCACTCCTTTTTGCTGTTGAGGAGGAGCCCATCCGGCTTTGCTGGTATGTTTGGTGCCTGTAGAATTAGAAAAGCTAAATATAACGTAGCAAAAGGGGCAGTTTTGCGGTGGGTGTCCCCGCTTGTCCTGGGCGGCGCTGTGCTTAGGCTCCTGGTGCCTTAGGAAGCAGCTCGGGTGGCTTAAGGCAATTCGTGGTTGTTTGTACCCCAGAGCTGGCCATATCTTGGGTTGCCCAAGGCAGCGCTGGGTTATTGGGCATCTCTATCCCAGGTGTCCCTGTGTTCATTGCCGACGTGCTGTGCAGGACTCACGCACAGGGGTGAGGATGTGGTTAGGCAGTCTTTCAAATTTTCTGTGCAAATAGCTCCTCTTAAAACTGCAGGGCAACTGTGGATGGCCTTTGGTTGTAATTCATAAATAGCTGAGGACTTGCCCTCTGATTTCTGCAAGATCTGAATTGCTCCCGTGTTAATTTGATGCAGTTATGTCCTGTGTGGCCCGTAAACGAGCCTCGTTCTTTTTTAAAAAAAGCCCTGGCTTTGGATTCTACTATGGGATTTCTTTTTCTTTGCCCTGTGCCCTACCTGCTTTCCGCTCCTGCAAAACAGCCGCATGAAGGACAGCGCCTTTGCCTGCATGTGATGTCGTGTACCTGGGAACTGGCCGTCTCACCCAAGCTCTGCCAACACTAGCGTGCCCTAGATGGAGATTTATTGCACTGTGTGTTTATTTAGGATTTATTACAATGCTTACACAAAACCTATCTGGTGCTCGGAGTGTCTTAGAGCAGTTGTCTGCAGGCTGTCAGACAAAGAGGGGGAAGTTGCTCTTTGATTTGTATCACTGCTGCCTGCACTATCAGCAATAACACTTCTATCCTTAAAGATAGAACTTTTTTCTGTTTTTTTTTTTTTTTTTTTTTTATTTGCTTCCTTTCCTGCGGCCAGAGGCCATACACTCCTATTTCTCTTGGACTATTTTTTATTATTTATTTGCACTATGCTAATTCCCAGAATCCGATTGCACTATTGCAGGTATTTTGCAGATCCACAATAAGAATGGAGCTCTCAGAAATATGGCGTGAGCCTGCGTTGCTCTCTAACTCTGAATATTTGCTGACCTGGGTAGAGTCTGGGTGAAAGGAAGTGCAAGGTGTGATTTACTTTATCTTGCGTTATGCTCCTTAGCCACATGAAAGTTCCCTCATTGCAGATTGATTGCAACTTTTATTGCACATGGTTTGGAAGAGAGTTGGAGCAAGCAGGTTGCCGTAGCTCACAGCTGTACAGAAAAGTTTCATAATTAGGGATCTTAAAGATGACGACACCAAAAATACAAATGGAATTCGTGTCTTTAAGCATGTTTGAAAAACAGGATACTTAAATCTCTTCCTAGAGATCGATTTGTGACCTTTAAGCATTGGATCCCCGGAGAAGCCTTCAGGGTAGTAGCGAGTCAGGACTAGCTTTATAGCAATTTAAGCCCACAGAAAGCTGGTAGATTTGTGTGTCTTTTAGAGTGTTCAAAAAAATCAGCAAACAGTGGAAGAAAACAGGAACAGTGATTCAGTATCAGACTGTACCCTCCTTGCCACATGCACATGGCAAGGATATTTTTATAACCTTCTTTAAAATGTAGCTCTGCTCTTCTATAGAGAAGGTGTGGGATGTGGGCTGACACCTCAGCTAACTTTGTATTACATATATATTTTTCATCAACAGCTCGTGCTCTAACACTGAGTCAACTTCTCTGGTTGCCATATGTAGCAATAAGGATTTTGATTGCCGCCTTTGTAATTAATAGCAGGATGTTTAAGTGACCTCTCGATAGGTAACTTGCGGCACTGTAAACTTGATTTTTTGGATAAGTTTGTAGGAAAAAAAATTGCCTACAGAAGGTGTTTCGTTCACGTCTGGGATCCCATTCACAACTGGAAGGAATGCAGTGTATTTTGCTGACGAGGCTTCAGATGAAACTCTGACCTCGCTGAAGTCGCTGGGGTTTTAGCAAGGGGCCCCGGGTTCAATCTGTGGTCATCCCCCTCTTCCCCTGGAAGCAAACTCCCTGGAAGCGAGGAGGGCTTCAAAAGAAGCGCTCTTATTAAATCACAAAACCTTGGCCGCCCCGCAAGTGCTTCCCAAAGGAATTCGTGACCAGTCCTGGAGCCGAACGTAAAAGCCACCTGCAAGCAGGCATTTATTCCCATTTCATACTGTTTTTCCTGACGGGCTAAAGAAGCGGCCCGCAGAGTTAATCACAAGGAGCCGTTGAGGATAAACATGCAAAATGTTACAGCGGGAGTGTTGCAATGCGCGCGGTGCTCCGAGCTCCACTGCTATTAATAATGTATTCAGAGGCATGGGGGTGCAAAGGAATGAGGAGTATTTTTGTATACACACACACACACACATATATATGTGTATGCACCAACTGTATAAGCTACATGCTAGACTTTAGTATCAATTTCATCCTGCTGCAGCCTGCAAAACCTCTCTGCGCTTAACTACATCCTGGAGGATCTTCGCGGCATCGATGGCAACTCCCTTATCCAAAGGCAGCGCCCGAAATCGGTGTCCACCGCTCGGGGCAGGCAGTGCCACGGAGAGCCGAGCTCTCCTAACCCGCCTGTTTCATGCTGGAATTCATTGCTATCCCTGTGCCCCGTTGGCAGCTCCTCGCGTAGGCTCCGGCCCTCTCCGTTTGCACGCTCGGCTCCGGCACCAGGAATGCGCGTTGCCAAAGCCGGGTGCGATCAGGCTGGCCCCTGGTCCTGCCCGGACTGGTCCCCGCCTTGCCTGCCGTTTGCGCGTTCTTTGTCCTGTTTCAGGCTGTCCCGAGACAAGTCGGGTTCCGTTTTTTGCTGGAAAGTTGGTTCTGGGCCCCAGCTCTGGACCGGCATCCGGTGCTCGCTTCTTACGGCCGGCGATCTCTCGGGATGGTTTTGCTCTCTGGCTGATTTGACATGCTGATGCTAATCCCAAAGTGGAAGAGGCCGCTTCTGGGCGAGAGACAGAACGCCAAAATGAGCATTTTTGGTGAAAATCAGTCCTCATTGTGACAAAGACAAGTATTGTCTGTTCTGACCACCAGTTTGGCATTGGGCTTCTTTTAGGCTCGCTATTTCTATGAATCTGATACTCATATCACCCTCTTTTTGGTTGCAGAATAAGGATTTTTTTTTTTTTTTTTTCCCCTCTTCTCTCACGTTGTGCTTTTTAGCTTCTCAGTGTGGTCCCGTGCTCTTTGCTCCTTTCCTTGCAAGGCAAAGCAGCTTTTTCGGAGCCATAGCTACCGGCTTGACCGGATTCCTCAATCCTGTCATCAGTGCGTGTGTTACGCGCCACATTCCTCCTCTCTGGGTCCGAGGCTGCGCTGGTTTTAACAGCCTTAAAGAGGACTGCAGCACCAATGTCAAAAATGTTCATCTCCTTGGGATGCTCCTGACAGATTTTGCAGATATTGTGGATGTGGCAGTACCTTGGTGGCCCTCAGGTGGGTTTGCTCTGATTGCTTTAGTTCGTTGCTTTCCTTTTTCAGTGCTGCAAAACATGGTGAAAATCCTTGGGTGCCTTATTTATTTTGCAGGGCACAAGGTTTCATGTTAAAAATGAGAATAGGCAAAAAAGATTTAAAAAAAGTGTAAAGAAAACTACTTTTCCATCCATGCCAGCATTGGTTTTTGGATGGTCTGGTGTTCCATTGCACCTCATCCGTGAGGAGCAGAGGATTGGGAAGTTTGGGGGAATTTAGATGTCTCATCCGTTCTGGATAGAAATTGTAAAGAGGGGGCTGAGGCACCTGTTTGGGAGTGAAGGAGACCTAGAGCTGATGGTGCCTCGTGAATGTATTTGCTTTTGGTATCACTAGAAGAAAATAGGTAATTTCTGGCTTTCTAACATTATGCGTTCCTGGGTTTTGCTTTTACCTGCATTGGAGTTGGGGGATATTTGTGGTTCGACCACAAATCAAATTGTTGCTCTGTCGGTGGGAGCAGCTTGCGAATTGAAGGAGTTGAGGGCGATGGCGGCGCAAACATTATTTTACAAGTAAGGAAAATTGTCCCGATTATACTTATCAAGTTTGTTACTCTCTGCCAACCTCAAGCTCTGTGTACCCTTTTTTTGAAGGGCTGAAATTACCCAGAATAACTGGATTTGCAGTTTTGAAAGTCAGTTGTAAAGTAATTTTGCAATCATTTTGCTGACTGAGACTGCAGCATGTTATATTTCTGTCCCTCTTGTCCCTTAAGACCTTCATAAAATGAGATCTTCTACCTCATGAGCCTGTCAAAACGACTGCATTTTAAAGTAAATATGAAGACATCGCTGAACGTAATTTTCTTTGAGTTCAGTCCAGGCCTAATGGCTTTGACAGAACATTCAGTTAATCTTGCTCGAGGCTTCTGCTGTAATCTATCCTAAGGAAATTATTAGGGGTTGATCAGATTTTTTGGTTTGGGAAAGATGGATGCTGCTGAGCTGCTTTCTCCTCGGCTGGCATTGGCTTCAGCGTCGGCTTCAGCGTCTGCTGTGTGCCAAGGAGGACCCAGCTTGCGTCTTCCCTCTGGATTGACGTGTCGAGGGGATTAAGACGGTTCCTTAAAGAGCTTCCAAACTGCCCATGAGCACAGGCTGTCAAAAAGAGCTTCTTCCAACGTGTGAGGAATCGCTCAAGTGACTCGTAGGAGGGAATGGAAGGACAACTGCGTCTGTCCAGGGTGGCATGAGGGGAGGACTTGGTGCCTAGCAAGCAGGACAAAAGCCCATCTTGCTTTCTGTCTATCCAGAGCGAGTCCCTTGTGCGATCCGTGGCCTTGGTGTGATGCAAAAGGCACGTGCTTAACACTGTTTTGTGGAGGTATGTTTGAAAACATAGTTCAGTCAGAGTCAAAACCAATTCCCTGGATGGCTGGGTGCAGTGGCTTTCATCTGCGTTTGGAAAGAAATTCTTTGGAGCGTGGAGTCTCAGCTTGCGCTTAAAAAGGGTGAGTGTGGAGTAAAATGGAGCACAGCTTTACCTCTGAAGGCATATTTTGCACTAAGTTCATTTTTGTTAATTTCTGTTTTGTCAAAAGCAGCCCTTTTGAGTAAAGTGCTAAAGGAAACACATCAGCAATATAAAGCAACCCAGGGCAGCTTTGCACTTCCAAAAGACCAGTGCTTTCCTGACCCTAATCGTCGGGTGCAGCGCGTTTCTCCCTGCAGCTGCTGCCTCATGAGGGGATTTTTTGCCTGCTGTGTTTTCCGGACGCAGCTCCTGGCTTTTGCAGGCAGCTCCATGCAATCCCGGCCGTTCCTGGCCTGACTGCGCTTGCTTGGACCTCTGACCTTGCTCATCTCCCTGCGTATCCCTAGGGTGAGTGGTTATCCAGGAATGCAGCTCGCGCTCCACTTGGAATCACAGCTCCTGCATTGTATTGACTATCACCATTTAAGGTAGTAGGTTTTTTTTTTATTTTTTATTTTTTTTTAAGCAATAGTAATTGCATTTTTCCCCCCTTGCTTAAAGCAGAAAACACTGTTGCAATGACTGTTTCCACTACAGATTCCCAAGGAGGGTGTTTCAGTGGGATTCCTCTGTTGTGGGTTACTGTGTTAACCATAGCAAGCGAGGAAGTGCTGTGAAATGCAAGTGAAGATGTGGGCAAACCCATAAATTTAGATATTTTTACTATGTATCTTAATGAGCTTTCCAAACGTAACGCCAGGATATATTTGTTTTCTGCTTCCACGTTATTTTCGGTGCCATTCTGAAAATCGGTACTGCCGAGAAAAGCATCGCTGGAAATTCAGAGACTTTTTTTTTTTTTTTTTTCTTCTCTATTTTGTATTATTATTTCCCCCGCTTTCTCTCTCCCCCCTTTCTCCAATCCATTAAATGATAGGAGCTAAAAGGACTGGTAATATCTGACCTCTGAAAAAGCCTCTTTTAAATAGCTTGAAAGTTTAATTCTCTCTTGCCTTTGGGGAATAGCCTTAAAGCTCAGTGCCAAATTCCTGTTGATTTCATTGGGAAATAGGAGCCTGACCACCTTTTTACCATTTTTCTGCTAGCACTTAAGGCACTTTGCAAGTCGGGGGGGATTTGCGCGCTCAGGCCGCGGAGGCGCTTTTGCAAATCGCATTTAACAGCTTTGGGAGCGGGCGGTGCGATAGGAAGCTCCCGTTTTTTTTCCCCTAAGTTGCTTAGGCACTTTTGGTAACCTGAAATGACTGGAGGTTTCCTCTCAGAAACAGGTGGAAGCCCCTTTCCTGTGGCCAAGTGTTGCTCTTTTTGCTCCTTATTTTCCAGAGGAAAGATGCCCCATTGGCCATTTGGCTCCCTGAGCGTCATCTAGGGCACCAGGAGCTACTTTTCCTTAGCGCTGTGGAAATTGTAGTCGGAAAGAGTACAAAAAAGCAAAGCTTCACACAGAACCTGTCATCGCTCCTTAGGCAAAGTACAGATCAAGTCTTATCTGACTTGCAAAATAAATTTGCACTGGGATGGATGCAAAATTGAGCTGCCTGCGCGTGGGGAAGGGCTCCTTGTGAGCTCTCCGTTTTAGAGCAGTCTTTGCTTTTCAGAGCTGTTCAAGCAGGCAGAGGCTAAACCAAAAGGTAGGTTTTTGCAAGTCCACCCCTAATGCCAGAATATTTAATAAAATACTGCAGAGAAACAAACTGCAAGTGATGGTCCAAAGCGAGACTATCGTTTTCCACCTCTGTAATTCCTTCCTCCTCGTTCAACATGATGTTTAAACCCCAGGTTAAAGCTGGATTGTCTGAACCCTGGCTTGCACTTTGTCTGAATGTGATGGTGGTTTTAAGGTTGCTAGAAGGATTTGAGTGCCTCTAAAATATTTTTAATCTATTGCTTTACTTGAGTTGAGACACACGGATGAGATGTTGCTACGGACTCTATGCAGTGCTTACTGAAGGGGGCTGAAATTTCCTGATGTGTTGCATTCAAAAGCGCTTTGAACATATAACAAACATAAATAACGCATAATGAATGCCGAAAAGTGCCTGCAGACTGGTGGAAGTGCCTCGTCCAACCCATGAGCCCTCTCTGGCTTCTGGGGTAATTTGAGCAGTTGCTACACCTTAAATTTAGGATTTAAGTGTTTGTTTTCCAAACTGCTGCCTCTTGACTTGCGCCGCTTCAACTGTTCCTGGATCTCCAGCAGCTGCTGAGCGAGCGATTTCGATAGCACTTGTGCTTTGTCTTCCACACTGCCTCGTGTCATCGCTTTGACTGCTGTGCAACTCTCAACGAGCTTACAGGTGTGTTCCAAAGTGGAAAAACGCCTTTAATATGGATAAAAGGCCGTGCTGGGGAAGGCTGAATGAAACACTGGCGCTGGAAAACAGAGCGGGCATCTACTGTAGTGTGGATTGCTCCTTGGCTGTGAGGAGGTGCCTGCAGATGCCCTTTAGACTGCTGCTGTCTTCGATGCACCGGGTTTCAAGGTTATTCCTCCGTGATCAGGAACTATATATATATATATTTTTTTTTTGTATTCCTTCCGTTTACCAGTATCCAAAGGGAAAGCTGCTGATGCGAGACTGAGGGTTTTCTTGGGAGCCTGGATTTGATTTGGTTTGTGTTGCTCATGAAACGAGTGAACCAGCTGCTCGCCCAGGAATCGCAGTTCCCGTTTGAATCGCTCCGCGCACCCTTGCAATAAAGTCAGCTTTTATTTTCCTTTCTGGTACTTCTGTTCCCAAGCACGGAAAGGAGGGATGGGCCATGGAGATTTCCCAGCCCCTAAGGAGAGGAGCAAGTGCTTGAGGCAGGACGCAATTGGTGCAATCTGATGTTCCCGCTTTAATGCACTTTACCTGCCTGCTGAGGCTGCCTTTAGCACCTGCCACGAGCACAAAAATCAGCAGCAGCAAAGAAAAGCACCTCACTCCAAGAGATGGTAGCTAGTTCAGCTTCGTATAACTTCTGGGAAAGTTCTGGGCTTGAGCGAATGCCGCCATTTTTCAGAGCTTGTACAAATCTCCGGATGGACAAGGATGTTTGAGTGACCACAGGGTTCTGATACGGGCTAGAAAGTGCAGTAGAGCCCACAGTTTTTGGCAAGAGGGGCCTCAGTAGAGGTAAGGGAGATTTTTCTGGATGGTTTTTATTTAGCTGTAAAATCTGAGAACAGAAAATTGTCGTTTTCTCTGCCCCTGCCTCTTTATTTCAGCAGTTTAATTTACACTTCCCGGTGGTGCCACCCCAGTACTTTCTCCCATATGCATCTTAGAGGCTGAACACGTGAGAGGGATGGAAGTTTTTCCAGCACCTGTGTCGTCGGGTGGGATTTTTATTTCAATGTGGGTAAATCAATTTGTTGGCTGCTTAGTCACATATTGTCCAGGCAACTTTTCTGTGCGGTTATTCTGTCCTTTGATTTCTATTGTGAATCTCTTTTTTTTTTTTTCCTTTAATACTGTCACAGCTGCTAGAGTTTTGGGTATTTAGAGACAATTTCATCTTTTTTCAAAAAAATCAAACCCTTGACAAGTTTTGGATATATTTTGCGAGAAGGACAATAAGTGCAAAAAAAGAAAAGCAAGAAAACGCCAATCTTGCTAAAGGAGATCGTGCCACTGCTATATTTTTCTCGTAGCTAATCAGTTTTACTGCAGGTTTTAGAGTGTTTTCTGCAGAATGCACTGATGAGGATCCCCTTGAAATCAATGGATCCCTTATGCTTTCTTTCTTTTAGGGCTGAGTGGCTCCCAGGGTGCAATCCTGGTGCCTCGGCAAGGATTGCGAGATTCCCATCGAGGGGAATGGCAGGCCCAGTGTTACTGCACTGTGCACAGCTGCAGCATTGCAGCCTTTTGTAGAAGAGGCACCACAGGGCAAAATGAACTCGGACTGTTGCAGTTGGAAATAGGTGCTTTAACAGAATGAGTATCTAAGTGCTGGGAAGTGCTTTAAATGCAGCTTTTTTGAAGTGTTGTGTGCAGTGCTTCAAATCTCTGCGTTGCGCGCAAGAAAAGATGATGGGCAGAATCGTCCTGGGTGCCAGTCCTCTCTGCTTCTGCCTGTATGATCATGCTGAGCATCTGCAATGATATATAGATAAACTAAAACCTTTGCAAACACGTGGGACGAGGGTCCAAAACAGGAGAAGCAGGACCCCAAACCTCAGGAAGAGGCTGCCCTTGGTGCTTTTCGGTCCCTCTTCCCTTTAACCAGTCATCATGCTGTTCTCCTGGATTTCTGGATTACGGTGCCTGTTTTTGGTTCAGCATCCAAATTAGTGTCTTTTTTTTTTTTTTTTTTTGCCTGGGGTCTAATTTCTCATGCTTGACAACTTCGTGGATGAGCCGGCTTTCCCTTCCTTGATCGGAGACGCTCCTTGGTTTACTGCCTGTGCAGCGGAGTCTTCTAATGGAATTTATACCTGTTCGGATAGCGGTTGCCTGCACGGCATGAATCTTCATGAGGTTTGCTCATCTTTTGGGAGAAATGGGAAGATTCCTTTCCCCTAACAGGGAAATACCACCTCCCTGGGGCACAGCAGTCTTGTTTCCCCTGTGTCTCTACAGCACCTTGCACGGGGAAGCTCCTTCTCCCATGCTGCAGTTATCGGCACGTGCTGAGTACCGATAACAGGATCTTAGAGATTTTTAAATGAAAATACATGACTTTTTTTAATTTAAGGAAGTACCGTTGTGGTTATTCTTAATACTGCAGAAATTTGAGAAACTCTGCTTGATCGAGCCCTGGAGGGAAAGGGGGTCGCACGTAGCTGGATTCCTCGACGATTCCCTGCAGGAGCACCCAGCACTTCCCTGGAAAAAGCGGACAAGGCTCCCTGGGAGTCACTGGGAGCTGCCTTCCCAGTGCAGATCCAGCCTGCAAGGCCTCCAGACTCTGCGAATCACCCCCAGGCAGGAAACACGGCAACAGTCCTGCAAAAAGAATAAAAGAAGCAGTAATTCAGCGCACAGTGTGTTCACCAGAACACATTCATGAGGCCCTCTGCTTAGGGACGCGATTTGCTTGCTGTATTGTGCCTGCTGAGATAACCCTTCATTCCTTTTTGTATCCTATTTTGGAATCATTATGTTAAACAAAGGCCTCGGAGGCCTCCTTTGTTGCCCAGAACAAATGGTGGGATTTGGGGGACTGCGGCTACTTTTGTTATCCACGAATTCCGGAGCCTTTCAAAATTGCACATGGTTCCCATTGTGGGCTTGGGCTCCCAAGCCTCGTTATGTCAGCAGCTGTGCGGGGAGCCCGTCTGCAGCTCGCTCGTCGCTGTTTCCGCATTAAAATAATCATAAAATTCTAAAGAGGGCACCTTGCCTGCGCGAGGCCGCTGGGTTGTGGGGGCATCTCTCTGACTGCAAGTCAGGCAACTGCAAACCAGCTCATGGCTCTGCTGCTTCCGAGGGCTTTAGCGCTTCTCACTGCTCTCTGGATGCTTTTTAAATACATGGTCTTTCTTTTCAGGCCTCTTGTAGGTGTGCGTTCGCCAGCAGCATTCGCAGTGCTCGCCCTCAGTGCCTTTGCAGGTACATCAGACATGGAGATGCTGGAGGTAAACTTAGTGAGAAAGGGCTCTGCTGCAGGAAGTCATTCGGATATTTATGGGGGACGTATATTTACTACTGAGTTTACGCTGGAATTTACCAGCACGTTATTTTTGTGCTTTCTTAGGTGAGCGCGAGGCCTCTCCCGAGGCAAACGGCTCTTTCGGAGAGGCTGACATGAGCCAATTTCCAATTGTTGGGAGCGCTGCGTGAGTAAGAAAAATGGTGAGAGCGATAGGAATAAGTTTCAAAGGTCTTTGATTCTCCTCCGTTTCACACCATGCTGGGGAAGTGGCATAGATTTTATTTTTTTCCTTTTTTTTTCTTTCTTTTTTTTGAGAGCAGCTGCTAGAGAAGAGAAAACTTTCTACCCCAGGAAGCTTTCCTTCCCCTGTAACTTTATTTTGATGTGAGACTGCATCTGAAAAGGCTCAATCAAAGCATCATGCTCTGCGAGCACGAATGCAACGTCGGCGCAGTGTTTTCTCTTAGGCTTTTCTGCTTAACCCACCGTGCTGCCCTTCTGTCTTTTTATCATTACGTTAGGTAACAGAAAAAGGAAAACACTTTTGAAATTGTGTTGGTGGCCTTTGTTCTCTTCGGCGAGGCACATGGAGCCGGTGTTTTAAAATGACATAATCTGTTTGCAAGCGTTTGTGCCCAGACCTCCCCATGAACGGCAGCGGCCGGGCTTTGATGTGCGTGGTCCCCACTGCAGCGCTCTGTGGCTTGGCCCTCCATCCCTCCCTGCCTCCTTTGCTTTTAAGTCGAGGGAAATGCTCTTAACTCCTGGATTCTTGCGGGAGGACTTCTTACAGTTCTCTCCTTGCGCGGTTACTAGCCCGAGTGGGTCTTCTCTCAGCTGGACAGTGCAGATGCGGGTTATTTACCTGTGTGTGTATTTACCTCCTTTCTTTGGGCTCTTTTTTGGTTTGTTCCCGTCTTTCCGGGCTGACATAATCTGGTGTCGCCGCCGTGCGCCGTTGCACAACTTGAGCAGGGCGGCGGCTGCGCCGCCCTGAATTGTCATTCCTGAGTTGTCACGTAGCAAAGAGCCACCTTCCCCTCCCTCCTCCCACGCCCCCCAACCCTCCGCTTGGCCTCATTCCCGCCACCTCCGCGCTTCCCGACTGCAACCTGCCGAACCCTCCGTTGCGCTGCCGGATCCATCCGGAGAGGCTCCTGGTCTCGTCTCTGTGACCTGAGCCCCGCTCCTATGTCCATTGGGCAACTCCAGCTGGGAGGAACCTTGTTTTTCTGCTTCAGCTCTTGGTTTTCTGCCCGATCTTTCCTTGTGCAGGCGTTTCGCATTCTCCTCGCATTCCTGCCTTTATGTGAAGCTTGAGAGCAAGGTGGAAGGAGCCCTTTTTTTCCACGGAGCACCAAGGCCCTGTGGCCAGCACCCTTCTCCTGGGTGAGCAGCCGTGTCGGGCTGCTCTTGGAGTTCTACACTGAAGCTGTGCAAAGGGCTCTTCCAGCAGTCGGTCTTCCTGGCGGTTTTCCTGAAGCTGTGTAAAATCCTTCCTTACATCCTCCAAGGACACCCAAGTCGTGCTGCGAAGTGCGACGCGCTGCGCTCAGCCTGGGCCCATCCGAACACGTCTTGCACTAGAGCCAGAGGTGCTCAAAAATACTGTGAAAGCAGCAATCGATTTGAGTGGGGGAAAAGGCACTTACTTTTTATTTTTCCAGGTTTGGAGTGTGGAAGCCTTCTGGAAAGCTAAAAGAGCCAGAGTTGCCTGCCCGCAGGGTCAGAATGAAGCTCTTGCGCTAACTTCTGTGACTCAGCCGTTGCACACCTAGGAAGCAGCTCTGTGCAGGGATTTTAATTTCCTTATGTTTCTGCTTTTGGGGAGCCCCCCTTTTCTTCAGTAACACAAATGGTAGTTTTTGGAACCCTTTGCCCTCCAGGGAGGGCAAGCCTAATTGTATAACAGTCCTCGTTAACAGAACAGATTGGTTATAATGATATTTTGGACATGGAAAAGGGCATCTCCTGCGGTGCAGTGCAGAGCGGGCTTTGTTGAGCTTGTGTGTCAAAACCCTCTTCCTCTGAAAAGAAGCACGTTTGAGTTTTTTGTGTCCGTCTCTTACTGGGAACAGTAAAAATAAACTCTAATTTCTTCATTTTTCCCTCCTGTGTGTTCACCCGGACCCAGAGCCTGTGGCACCTTCCACCGAGGCCAGGGGACAGAGCTCCCTGCCTGGCTCCTCAGCCATCTCAGAATCATAGAATCCTTGTGGTTGCAAAAGACCCTCAAGATCATTGAGTCCAACCCTTCAACACCAGGCCTGCTAAACCGTGTCCTTGAGTGTGCCAAACCGTGTCCCAGCCCCTTGCTTTTGGCTACCTGGCTTGCCGTGAAAAGGGTCGTGATGTGCAGGGTGCTTGAATGCAGAAGGCAGAAACTGCTCCCGACTTGGTGCGAACACGAGGAGAAAGCCGGGCTCTAAGGAGCCCTCAGCGAAACAGGGAAGCCGGTCAGTGCCGTGTTTGAAAGGAAATGGAGTTCTGCTTCAGATAAAATTCCTAAATATAACTTTTCTTTGTAAGTTCTTGCCGTTTGTGGCTTTGTTTAGTATCAGGTTTCCTTCGCGGTCCCGGCTTTTTCTTCTTGCGGGCTCTTACAACTGGAGTTTATCAGAATTGAATGACACGAAAGTGTTTGCATATTCATAAATTAGTCTTTTTAAGGCTTCCCAGCGGGACTCTTTAACTGTGCTTAGTCTGTTTATCCACTCAAAGCCACTGCTGCAGTGTTTTAAAACGTGAAATGATAACTGCATCTAAACTTCGCCGTGAAATAAAATCTCCTAAGCGAGGACATGTGTTAGCAATCAAAGCGAGCGCTTCAGAAATGAGCCCTTGTGCTGCAGGACGGGAGGCTGTTTTCAGGGAAGTATTGACAGACCTCGAGCACTTGGAGCCTGGGGCGGTGCAATCTGTGCTTAGGCACCGAGGTAGTCGCGGAGCAGCTTTTGGAGGCCCTTAACAGTTTGGACGATGCACCAAATCTGGTAGGTTTTTAGTTGTGGGATTAACTTCTGCCAGATGAACTTGGTCCTTCTGGCCAGCAGTCGCATGTCAGCCAAGGTGCAGATGTCCAAGCAGCAAGGAGGTGTTGCTTGAGTAGCATTTCTTAGTAATAATATATTATTACAGTAAAGGAGTTGAAGAATTTTAAGACGTGGAGCATTCGCAGTACCACAGGGGAGCCGTCAGGTCCTGCAGGTGGGAAGAGCTGCAACCAAAGGCAAGAAGGTGTCTTTGGAAGGGTCTCTTGTTGGTATCTCGTGCTGCAGAAGTAGCAACCCTGTTCCCCCTGGGCTAAGGGAACTGCTGCATCTAGCTAAATTCTCATTTAATATTTCCAATACTGACTAGGAATTCTGGGGTTTGCAAAGCTTGGGGCCATGTCCTTCTTTGTTGTAATATATATATAGCAATTATTTGTACTTCTAAGCTACTGTGAAGCTGCTTAATTCATTTGGCATGCCTGTGCCGATACAGTGGCACCATAATAAGGCAGGGAGTGCATTCTGTGCTATTCTTTTGCTGGGTTTATTTTATTCTGGCCTGTTTTATGTTTGCTTTTTGACAGATAGAAAATTAGGCAAAAGCATAAAAATAGCATCATCTGATACCTCTATTTTTAAATGCTGTTGGCAGTTCTTGTAGCTAGGTTTACTTAGGATCTTATTATTTGCTTTCTTTCCTGGACCGCAGAGTTTTTCCTTAACCACCGATTAGCAAATTGGGTTTCGTTTGATGTTTTAGCTTGCTAAGGCAGAGGAACAACCTTGCAGGGAACAGTTACATTTGGAAAAAAAAAATGTATATAATTCAGAGGACTTAATATCTGTGTAACTTGAAAGAAAACAAGAAGAAACAAGAAAATCAGAGAACAGAGAGGAACAGCAGGCTCTTACACAAAGCGCTGAAATTTATACTGTATGTATAAATACCCATGGTCACGTTTGTAAGATGAATATTGCATTGCTGTTCCTTAAACTCGAAAGCAATTGTAAAATAGGCTCTGTAAATAGTATATGCTTAAAAAAGCTGGCTCTAAAGCATCCTGAAGGTGTCTGCATTTGCGTAGCTGAGGTTGTCAGAGGGCAGTGGGGCAGGTCTGGCCCTGCCGGGGCGGTTGGGGCTCTGGGTGCCTGCAAGGGGGCTGCTCTCCATTGCATTCATAGTCCTTCTGCAGGGCCTTCCGGGGCTTTGGCACGGTGGCTTTTGGTGTCCCCTTCTCTACAAGTGGGGACTCCTAGAGCTGGTTGCACCTTGGGGTGGAGGGTTGGGGTGGCCCAGAGGGCCTTTTGGGCTTGTAAGCTCTCACATTTGGACCTTCGTTTTATGGTGGTGGTTGTGCGGGGTCAGAGACGGGCAGGACCTGCTCAGGGTTCCAGCCTGTGGTTTTGGGGTGTTTGGAAGAATCGCTTGTGGTCTTGGCTATGATCTTGGCCGTGGCCTTGACTGTGGCCTTGGTCATGGTCTTGGCTGTAGGCAAGACGTGCCTCAGTGCCAAGGTCAGGAGCGGAGGAGGCCGCAGAAGGCACTGAGCACGGTGAGTGGCTTTCTGGTGTCCCCGTGGTCCTTGGCAGAGGTTGTCCTTGTGCTCCACGTCCAACGCTGCAGCGCAGGAGAAGAAGCGGGGGAGCCCAAGGGAGGGGATCATGGAGGGACAAGTCACCTGCCGCTGAAAGAGCGCTCTGAGTGTTTTTCTTATCGAGAGATGGGATGAAAGGAGCCACCGCTGAGGCTCCTTTTGAATGCAAAGCACTTTCCCCGAAATAAATTTGGGGCGGAGGAAACAAATGGTAGTTTTAATGATGCAGCAAAAGTTAACGATGAAATATGGTTGCTGCGGGGCTCTGCCTGGTCGTAGCATGTACCTTTAAAAGCAGGGACTTTGGCAGGGCAGGAATTGCAGCGTCTCTCCGTGCAGGCTTTTATTTGACACGGCTGAGCAGCCTATTGAATTCCTCCTGCTGCCCTCACTTTGCCCTGCACGACACGTTTTCCTCCTCCCGGCCGGGAATTGATGCGCAGGCGGGAGTGGGAGATGATGGGACCCTCTCCATGAGCGGCTTCCTTGCGGGAGCCCCGGCCTGGCCGAGAGGGCGCTAGGGCGTCCGAATTCGGACCCGCCGGGAATTAGCTGCTAAATTGAACAGAGATGAAGTGCGGGAGTTTATCGATTCTCTTACTAATTTATTTATATCCTCCCCTTGTTCCTAACTAGGTGGAGTAAAGGCAGCTGTAGCTCTGTGTGCCCTGGGGGTCTCGCCAGCATTGCTGAGTGAACGGGAAGAGTTTCCAACCTGTCTAGAGCATGCACCATATGGATTCAGGGCCACTCTTTAAGGAGCAATCATTTGTCAGGAATACCCAGAAATGTAAAACACACTCAGGTTCTTAGCTCCGTGCTGTGTTGAAGGCGAAGGATGAAAAGCGCAGCAGCCTCAGTCACCTCTTAGAGCACTGAACGTGTTTTGGTCTTGTGTATTTGGGCCTCCAAAGTCAGGCCGAACACCCAGAGCGCTGAGTTGGCCCTGATGACACTCTTGGAGGTGCCCATCTCTTGCTGGGGATCATGATGGGGCTCCCCAAATTGGATGCCCTTGGCTGATGCTCTCCGGAGGTACGGAGCAGATCTGGAGTGCAGATCTGCCCAGCTACAGAGGGCACATGCGATTGCTCACGTGTGATTACCCTACATAATCCATATGATCCCATAGTTTTGCCCTTAGGGACCCTCATGTGGCGTTACGAAGCCCCTCGAGCCCTATGGGCAGAAGGGTCATTTTATGTCCACATGATGAAGAATTTCTTAGTGGTTAGTAGTGCTTAAACAGCTGATCCTTACTTAGTTTCTATGTTTTATTTCTCTCAAACTTTATTCCAGATTTCAGAAATGAGGCAGGACCAGTGAGGAAACTTCAGCTATGCTGATACTATCTATACTGCCAAACCCTCTTTTCTCCCCCAGGAGCACATGCCACTATCCTTACTTCCTACAGTGTATCTGAAATAGTGTTAACCGAGGAAGTTGAAGCCTGTGTTTATTCACAGAATGCTATTTTTTTGGAAAGTTGCTGTGGATCTGGCCGTGTTGAGCTTTCATCTGGGGCTGAGGCTCTGCAGTGGAGTGCACTGTGGTACTGTGGGTCTTTGCCTGCTGGAAAGTCATTGTGCAGAACCAGGCCCCGTTCCTCTCCCTGGGCAGCTCAAGGAATTGGATTCCGCTGATGCAAGAAATGGGATCGAAATCTTAATTCGCTGCTGTGGAGTTGTCTGCAGCCCGGTGTGATCCTGTGTGATGGAGGCTGTCCCTGCACGCCAGCCTGTTCCCCAGGCACGTTTATCACTACAGTTAAGGCAACCACTAGGCTCTTTAACAGAGTCCAAGCTCCGTGGGCAGCCTCTGCCCTCTGTTAATGCTGTAGCTTTGATCCCAGGGCCTTCCGAAGGAAGAGGCACTTGGAGCAGGACTCACAAAGGCCTTTAGGAGCCTAAGTCCCATTCATTTCCAGATTTCAGTGGGACTTAAGAGTCCTAAATCCCTTTGTGAAGCCAGGCCTTAATGCCGCGCTATCTAGGCACAAGCATTAAAAAGAGTTCTCTCTTTATCTTCTTAGCATGGTAAGCCTGGAAAGTGGAGCTCCTTATTATCTTCTGTGTGTGCTCCCAAAATAGGCTGGGAGTATGTGTAGCTGTTTAAATATGGAAGTTATCTTCTTCCTTGGGTCTGGTTATCTTCCCTTTTACAGAACTACAAAACCAAACACATCTGGATGCCCGGACTCCCTTCTGTTCTGAAACTCTGCAGGATCGATGTTGTAGGAGGGTGAAATGGGAACCCTGAGAGAAGAGAAAGCAATAAATCATATTAACCCCTTTCTGCCCTTTTCTCCCCCCCCACTCCATGAAGTGTCTGGGGAATACACAGGTAAAGTGCCCAGTTTCAAGCCCTTTTACTTGCTGGAGACCACACTTTGCAAGAGCCCTGTGCTGTAAGAGCCACAAAACCCGAACGCGCCCTGTCCTGTGGGATCCCCAAGCTCCATGCAGAAGCCACGTGCTCCCTGTTAGGGAATAAAAGTCAATCCATGCCGAAGAAATCATTCCAAGGGTTTTTTTGCCATCTTTCTTTCAACACCAGAGGAGTGTTTGTGCCTGCTCGCCCTTTTCCAAACCAATTGGTGGTGGGCCCAGTGCTCGGCTGATGTGAATTAGCTTAGTGCCATCAAAATCAGGTCAGTGGCTGTGTTGATTTATCTCAGCTGAGGAGCTGACGTGGCCTCTGCTTTTATGCTCCTGAACACTTGTTTTTTCCTCTTCTGGGGCTGCTTTCTTCTCTTGGAGAGCAGTGTGGGTGTAGAAATGATTTTGAAAGAAAGAGCCGTGTGATTGGTTATGTCAGGAGTAAGTAATGTATAGGCTTACGGAGGATCTAATGATTAGGTGTTGGCATATGTACTTGATAGATTAGGAAACTTTATCCCATTACTGGTTGAACTCCTAGCCTGCGTGATAAATAGCTTTGATTGACAGAGAAGCAAAATGATGAGGTTTATTTTCTTTGCTATGAAAGGAAAGTCTCTTCAGACACTAGGGGTAGTTAGGCCTTGATAAAAATCTTTCAGCAGAGTGAATAAAGCACTGTATGGGTCTGCAGTTGGCACAGGGAGCTGCTGCAGAACACACTTACATCTTGCCGTGTACAGCTCAGTATCCTCAGAGCAGGTAAGGCTCGGACTAAGTTTGGGCCCGTTCCCAAATCAGTGAAATCTCCGGATTCCCCATCTCCTTCTGTTCCAGCGTGGAACCAAAGGCCGGGGAAGCAGCTGCTGCAAAGTTGATGGGAGTGAAGAGTGGAGAACATAGTCTGGGCTTGCAGTTTTTGGAGCTGGGGGAATTGCTGCCAGGCCTCTTTCTGCTCCCCCTTTGGATATCTGCTGAGCTGGGATGAAGTTTTGGAGGGAGCGCCGCTCTGTTGTGTTTCTTTGCCCCGTCTCTCTGAGGTTTCAGTTGAGTTTTTCTGAGGACCTTGAGCAAGACCCATAGCCTCTCCATGGCCAGGTTGTGCAGCAGCACCGCAGGGAAAATATTACTCCCTCTTGCATAGTCTTTGGCCTCAGCTATATTGAGTATCTGTCTTTCAGGGCAGAAAGGGTTTTACTGCGTGTGGGGTTAGTACTTAGCGTGCTGGCGCTTAGGACGACTGCCCTGGGATTTGGGGTGCTGTGATAGTGAAATGAGAAGCAGTAACGTGCTCCCCTTTCGTTTTATGGCCTGTTGTGGCTCTTGTTCTGCCCATAAAAAGCCTCTTGGCTCTGAAATGGTCTCCCTTGCCCATTAATCTGCAGAGATGGACGGGTGATATGTAACGTAGGCAGCTGATGGCTGTTTTGCATTTTTATTTTGTTAGCGCTTGCAGGTACCTGGGTTTGGGAACAACCCAATCTGTGTACTCGACATTTTCTGAAGCAGCGGTATTAAAAACACAGCAGAGGAGGAAAAAAAGATGACAGAAAATCAACGTGACGTGCCCTTGAGAAGGGGAAGGTGCTATTCCATGATTAGGACTCTTCATTGAGGCTTCTGCAAACTTAGACACACCATGGCTTACGCAGCAGCTGTACTGGAGCAAAACCTTAAATGCTTGTTTGAAAATGTATAATTGGACTTGCTGGAGAATGGTTATAGAATATATTAGACCAAGTGGCTCTTAAATAATTTTTAAAGCGAATTCATGTGTGAATTCCTTTGCGAAGACAGGCCAGTTCTCAAGACCAGCGGGCTTTGAATTAGCCTCGGGAATGGATTGTTTTAGAAATGATGGGAGCTTAATTAAACAGAACTTCATCACGGGACAGAAGAGGTAAAACACACATTTGTTTTAAGGCAGGCTGGCAAGAAGAGGGATGTTCTCGGTGGCCAGAGCCCTGCCACGGAGGCAGCACGTGCTGCCTTTTAGCAGCTGATGATTTCTTACCCTGACCAACTCTGTGAAGCCTCTGGGTGTTTGTTGCTCGTTGCCCCATGTTGGGGTCTCCTGCTGAGGACAGTAGCAATAATCACATTCCCTACCTGCCACCGACGGGAAGCTTTGGCTTATTGGCTTGGTTTCAGCAGAGTGTTTTGGGGCTGACCTAACTCCATATATATATATATTTGTGTGTGTGTATATATGTATATATGCGGACACATTTTTAAGCAGATATCCCTATTCTGCAAGGTAATTCCAGTGATGAAAAACTCAGGGCATGAATGTTCATAATGCTTCTCGTTTGTGCCTGCTTGCCTTCTTGTTTTTGTTCCTCTCCCCTCTTCTTGGAGGGATTATAAGCATATGAGAAAATGTGTGGCTATTCAGGTCAAATTATCCTTCAGCATTGATTTTCATGTTCTGAATCTTACATATCTGTACGTTAGGGTTTTGGAGCTCTGCTTTTCTGATGCTGAGTGTTGCTTCCTCTCTTTTTTTGACTTTAATTTTTTTTTTTTTTTTTTTTTTTTACAGGAAGCATTTGTAGCCTTTGAGGGACAGAAGCAGGGAGAGTTTAAAAGTGTAGGAAAAACAGCTGGGATGCCAAAGGGGGCCACGGGTTGGTATCATCCAATTTCAAATTTTAATGCCTGCATTACAGCTTTAGCACAGCAGCTCTTGGGGGGACGGGGGATTTTCTGCAGCTGCCTGGTTATTCAAATATTTCTGACTTACGCAGAGGATACTCTTAAATATGTATTCAAAAATACATTTCTCAGGCTTTCTCTTGAAGGTGTGCTTTACCAGCCTGTAAAATTAATTGCAGGTAGAGGCCCCTTGGCAGAAAGGTGTTTTTTGCTGGGGTTTCTCACTGCACTCGCAGGAGAGGGACTGTGCTGCTATTGCTTCTTATTTGATTTTTTTTTT
>WBNA01000172.1:1055787-1074925 GCA_013398345.1 Nothocercus nigrocapillus | reverse complement strand
ATAGTATTTTATGAGCTGCATTAACTGAGTCTTGGCTGCTGATCGATTCCGATTTGGAAAGGGCTACGAAACAGCAGTGAGCCAGAGCGGGCTCTTCCCATGCAGTGTTTGGAGCTCTCACCAGTCTAAAACTTTCACAGCTTTCTGAAGCTCTGGTGATGGATGATCCTAAACTGACCGCTGTGGAGCAGCTAGGAATGTGGATGAGCTTGAGAGCTGTACAGATAGGTGGCAACCAGGGGCTTATTGGTTAAGCTCAGCTCGAAACGGTGCCAAAAACCTGAATGTTCCTTCTCCCTGCATAGCTTCACTGTGCTTCCTGCAAGGCATCTTACTGTTTCAGCAACTCTGAACTACTTGTCTGATTGAGGTTTGATAGGGAAGGACCTATATGGTCCTAGCAAGTGATAAAAATAGGTGAGGAGGGCTCTTTTGGCTTTATTTTCCTCCCCAGTAAGCCTTCGTCACCCCTGATGTAGTTGCTGAGTGCTCTTCATGGTGCTGCTTCACTGCATAGGAGCTCAGCCTTTAACATCTTTCACCTTGTTTAATTCAACGTGTATATTAATGTGGGGAATGAGTCATCTGGCATATTTAGGTGCAAACCTTGGGAGAAGATAGCTCTAAAATTGCCTTTTCTATTGAGAGCTGATAAGCTCCTTATATATGCAAAAAAGGATGCATATATCAAGCAAAGCCAATGTATGACCAGGTAGCAAAGACCAGGCTGAAATGCAAAATCTGTGTAACGATGTATTTTAAACACCTAACTGAATCATAGCAGTGCCATTTTATTAGACATTGTTTCATAAACTCTGAAAGCTTTAGCTCTCTTATAAATCTGCCTCTTAATGGGCAGCCGTTGCATTTCTTTATAATTTATTTCCCCGGCGCCGCTCAGCAAAAACGCGCCTTCCTTGTGACTCCGTTTATATACTATCCTTGTTTATTACTGCAGCCCCTATTTCTTGCTGCTCTCTCTCTGCTGATGCTGTATGTATAGCAGAAATATAATCGTAAGGGAAAAGGAGTTAGGAAGGTAGGAATTGCAAAGACAGGATGAGCTTCTGCGAGTCATCTAGGAGCTGCTGTGAGTCTGGGCAGCCCCTAGGGCACTGGGACCGTTTGTGGAGGTCCCACATGAAGATGAGGAGTGTTGAAGAGCAGCCAGGACTCGCTGACCACCGGGTTTCGACCAGGCACTGCCGCGTTTGTGCACGAAGAGCTGTGAATTTCTGATCTAGGAGGTCGTGTTTGGCAACTCTCCCACCGAGGCTGTTGTGCGTCGCCCCTGAGGTGGGACGCGGGTCGGGTTTGTGCGTCGCCCTTCGGGAGGTTTGCCGCTTCACTCCAGTTTTACAGATATATTTTATAACTTCTTTTGTGTGTTTACAGTCGGAGGAAAAAAAAAAAAAAACAAAACATCCCTCACGCAGATAGCAAAGCTACCTTCAAAGTGTTAATTTTTTTTTTTTTGTTACTTGATAAATCTAATACGGGATGAAGACATATCGCCTCTCAGTATCCTGCCCAATGGCCGCCCCTGCTTCTGCATGTCGTTTAGATGATTACGTTCTCCCTTTGCCACTCGTTTGATGCTTCTCTGGCGTGAATCCTTGCTCGGGTAAAGTGTTTTGAGCCCAGTTTCCTTAAATCTCCTTTCCCCTTTGGGAATCTCTGTCACCAGTTTTACCTTGTTGGGCGCAGAAGCCTAAAATATGTGCCAGTGCATTACGGGAACTCTGTTTTTCCTTAAAAAAACATCTTGGACAGTCTCTGGAATAGATTTTTTGTTCGTTCTCCCCTTTGGAATGCCTGGATGATGTAAACGAGGTGGTGCTTACCTGCAACGCCTTCCCTGCATCTTAATTTGCTTTGGCTTGTGTCAGGCTGCTGTGGCACTGCAAGATTAAATGAATATTTGATTACGCAGTTTATAACAAATGCGGCTCTAATTGCTTAAGCCTGTCAGGTTTATAAATCTGACAGCATCAGGAAAATTGGAAAAAATACAGTCGGGCTGCAGTTGAGCAGGGCACTTGCCTGTACCCCAAATTTTAAAGCTGGTAGTTGTGTGTCTTTAATCTGCCCTGCTTTCTTGTGCAAAGCAAGAGAATATTTTTAACGCAAAATCCGTTTTAAAACATAACAACAACCAACCTTACAGCTGTTGGAAAGCTGTTGGGAAGTACGGAGTGTTAGAAGGAGTCCCAGCTGAAATGGATTAGCGGGCAGAGTTCAAGTGAGGGGGGTCAAATGTGGAAAGGGAAAGCAATTTATCTTGTGGCACTGCAGTTTATCACGTGGCTGCAGAAATAAAGAAATGCCACACGCATGCACACATTCACACTTAATTTAAGGATAACGGGGAAAGGCCTTAAAAGACATTAAAGGGCTTCTGATGACATCATGCTGTCTGGGGTAATAAACCAAAGATGCTTGAAGCTGCTTCCCAAATAGCTGTAGCCAGAGATGTCTTCATACGTCTGTCCTTTTTTCCTGCACATCCTGGAATGGGGGTTTGCGCATCAGCTGGGGAGGTGCTTGGGGCCTTCTCCTCTGGTGGCCTTCTCAAAACGCTACGCTCTGCGTCCGGATTAGTTACGTTCAGGGCTTTTAACAGCTCCTGCAGTGCCTCGCTCCCCTGGGAATCTCAAGGGAATTGCTGAGGAGCAGGCCGTGCGTTCTCCTTCTACGCTCTCCATGCGCGTGAGCCACTCACGCCCGGCTGCGGCGCGTCTGCCTTCGCCCTTGGGAAGATGCCAGCGGGGTGGGAAGGGCCGTGGGCCTCCTTCTCAAGGAGGTTCCGTGCAGGCTGAACTGCTGGGACGTAAAAGGGCAGGCTCCTTTCACATTTCCCTTGCGTTCATCGCTAGGTTTAACGTAAAATGAGTTCTTTTGAAGGGTGCTTTTGGCGCCATAAAATTGGGTGCAGAACATCAGCATCGTATTAATAACGATTATTTTTAAGTGTGGCAAGCTCACCTTGAGCAGCCTCTCCAATGTACGACTTTGGAACAAAACTAGAGGGAGAAGAGAACACCTAGACACACTTCAAAATGTGCCACGGTGCAGAAGGACCTGTTTTCCACCTGTGTTTCAATGGAGTGGATCAGCCTGGTCTTCTCCTGAAGCTCGAGCGCGGCTGTGGGCTGGTCACCCATCCAACCATTGAGGCTCTGGGAGGAGAGATACTTGTTCTCGCTGCTGATTTTCTCTCCAGAACATGCATTTTTTAGGGGTCACTGGTGCTTCAGGCCTTGTCTGCTTCAGCCGTGACGATTTCAGGATGCGGTTCCTGCAGAGCAGCATCGAGGTGGCCTCTTTCTGACTTCCCTTTACCCTCCTGTGCCCGTTGCTTGGGGGACAAGTGGAGCAGGTAGCTGCCCTTCCAGACTGCGCATTTATAAATTCTGCCTTTTTGCCGGCTTCTCTTCTGTGACATTGAGGAACTTGATGCAAGCAGAGGCACCTGGACAGTGGCCTTGGGGCGGGAGCGGTTGGGTTCGTTGGGCCAAGCAACCATGGGGCGATGCTGTTTATACCTCCTCGTGCATCGCTGCTGCCGCTGCCCCCCGGCTGCTTTTGGCCTGGGAAGCCTTTTCGATTAATCAGGCCACAGATGGGCTTTTTAATTGGGACCGTGGTGCAGGGAAGATGGACTTCAGTGGCCCCCATCTGGTTCCCCCGCCTGCATTTGCTGCTGATGGATAAATCGTTGGGGCTGGTGCCTTGCAGCTACGTTTGGTTTGGTTGCAAATACCAGCACCGGGCAGCTTGAGGTGCAGGCTTGTCCCCTTGCCCAGCACGCCAGGAAGTTGGTGATTTAGATTAAAATACAGAAAAAAAAAGGGTTTTGAGGAAGGACACGTATTTATAGAACAAAATTAAAGGCAACTGTGTGTTGAATACTTGCGCAGGGAAGAAAGGCTGCATTAACGTTGCTTTTTAAGGATGGTTTTTAAGGAGCCAAAGCAGTGACTTGGCACGGAGGTGATGGAGCTGGACTGTCCATGGTCGGTGTGTGGTGGGTTCTCCACCTCGGGCGCCTTGTCCTGGTAGGTGTTGCGAGAGCTCCAGAGTTGTGCTACGCTCTGCGTTTTACAGCGCGCTTAAATGACTGTAATATAAATAGTTTTACCATCAGAAAGCATAAACGTCAGCCTATTGACACATTATAGAGACACAAATGGAACATAGCCTGGCAGACTGGTGCTGGTTTTTGAGATTTAATAGTACATCTGTATCATTTATCCCAGTGGGAAATAACACAGGATGTTGCCTTGTAATTTTTTACTACTGTATAATAAAATGTAACCATAGTAAATGGCGTCTAAGCAAATAACGCAGCAGATCCTGGATTTCATCCAGTTTGTCTTCACCGCGCCACTTGGTTCTCCCTCCCCAGCTTGGAGCAATGCGCTGTTTTGGCTGCACACAAATGGAGTGTGGGTCTTGTTAACATGTTGGGTATGTATCTAAAAAGTGGGGAGAGAGACCCCTTTTGCGCAAAACATCTCAACTTGCTGCAACGGGTGCTTAGTACTTGCTTAGTACTTAGTGTGCTACGTCCTTCCTCTTGAACTCGGTGCCTTCTAAGTTGGATGGTCTTTGGAGGGGTCGTTTCTGCGTTCCTGCTTTTCGGGAATATCTTAATGCTCTGATTCCTTTCCCAAATGTCTTTATGGTGACATTGTTTACTCTCGAGCAGCCTTATTGCAAAAACTCAATCTGTGTTTTCCCTACCTTGTGCAAATTGAGAGTGGTTATTTGGAGGCTCTGCATTGCTTAAGGCTGGGGTTATTTATTATTATTGTAATAATTATTACTTGAGGAGCAGAGGCTGAAAAGTGCTCGCAGACGTTCAGGCACTTGTGCCAGGGCCCCGTCTTCAGGCAGGCTCCCTGAGAGCCTCCTCACATCTGGCCCTTTGGGTTGCCAGCGAAGAAAAATAGGAAACCATTATTTTGCGTGTATGAGAGTATTGCGCATTTGTAAAAAGACAATTAACATAGAAATGAGGGAGGCTTTTGATTCATGAAGTAGATTCAACAGACTGTGTCATTTCCTTGATTTTTGTTTTAATTAGGATTAATCAGTTTTATCTGCTGAGGTCTTTGCTGGGAATTTACGTGAGGCAGATGAGTGCGGTCAGCATCTTCCTGTGAAGAGGAAGACTCTCCTATATGCAACGTGCAGGTGAAAATGAAGCCTGCCATGTGATCCTGCATGGGAAGAAAGTGGTTGGATGGCTAATCTAAACATTTCCCAAGGAATTTCAGGAGAACGCAGTTTTGTCCAAGTGGGCCCCGCGCAGTGAGTGTTGAGGGGGGGCTTGGAGCTTCTCGGACATGCAAAGAGCAGCTTTGGAAGCCATTAAGCGCCTGAACGAGAAGCAAACGGAGGCAGAGGCAGGAACTGCTGAAGGGAAAATCCCGCTGCAAGCCCGCCAAGTATTTCCGAGCTTTCCGAGGTGACCTGCTCCGTGCCTGTTAGGCAGGAGTGTTAAAATGAGAGCCCGCGACCCCGCTCCCCCAAATCATTCGTCTGTTATGTCTGCGACGTATTTAGGCTGAATCCTTTCCCAGATGCCGGGGATCTGTCTGCTCCTGGGGAAATTAATGGGATTTTGCTGTTTGCTTTGTGGAGGGGAGGACTGGACTTTCTCTTGCTGTCTTTGGCAGGAAGGAGCCAAGAACTTTCCTGCCTGCTCGCTTTAAATATGACGTCTTCTTTCAGAAAGCCTTTTTGCCCGATAGTCTCATTTGTGCGCCTGCAATTTAGCATGTTAGGAAATTCCAGTGGTAAACGTGCGTTTCTGTGATACACAACCATAACGGCAGACCCTAATGTTTTTTAAATGGTAAACCAAAGGAATTCAGAACGCGGGCTGCAGCAAATTGCCTCCAATTCTTGCCAGCGATGAGTTTAGCATAGCTTTTAATATTTGATGTGCCAAAATTGTTTTCAAAGACTAAGAGCTCTGCTCGCTTTGCGCACTCCTAATTTGCTCCTTCACTGCGAGGTGCCCACCAGCAGCACTCTTGTGCAGATTAATTCCAGAGCCACAAGTTTTATTACATTTTAGCCCTTTTTCTTGTCATCAGTGGAAACTGTACGCGACTTTTGGTGTCACAACGGTTCTACAATATCACCCATTGCGTGATAATGTTTCTAGGTATCTAAAACACATGTGAATGACATAGGAGGTTTTGACTTCAAATGTAGAGATTCAACTGCACGTAATCCCATTAAAACATAAGAGTACAAGATAAAGTGACCCATCTGAGTCAAGAGTTTGGCCCCATCTTCCCTACATTCTCCCCTCAGGTACTTAGACGTATTGATTGATCCCCTCTCAGTCTTTTCCAGGCTAAACAGGCCCAGCTCGCTCAGTCTTTCCTCATACAATAGATGCTCCAGTCCCTTCATCATCTTCGTTGCTCTCCTCTGGACCCTCTCTAGAAGCTCCACATCCCTCTGGTCTTGGAGAGGCCAGAACTGCACCCAGTACTCCAGGTGTGGCCTCACCAGAGATCTGCTTTTAATTAATTTAAGTAACTGTTGCAAGTAATAGAGTAACAAACACTACCCTATACAAGGTGGGCCAGTTTGGGCTGAACACCACTGCCATCAAAGCAGAGTTATTCTCCAAACGCTGTTTGTAATAAGGTGCAGTTTTTGCTATAAAATATAAGCAGAATAGACCAAACAAATGGCCCCTTTTTTTCCCCTAGAAATAAAGTATATGGATGCTGCTCGTGAGGTATTAGCTGCTCTGTTTGGCAGTTGTAAAACTGTTTTTTCCTACTCAAGCAGTATATATTTGATAAAAATCCATGGCTGAAAAACAGCTAACATGTGTCTGTTTTTTTTTTTTTTTTTCTCTCCATTTGTGCAGTGAGAAATAATAGCTACTCTCAACCCGACTTTGCCTGTAAATTTTTTAGCTGGTCCAAAATATCTTTATTGCTCGTGGAGGCAGTTTTGCTGACAGACCGACCTGGACCAGGTCTCTTTTTCTTCCAGAAAATCCATGCTTGTCCATTACAGAAGGACTGAAAAAATGCTGGATTCCGAGGTCTTGCTTTAAGTTTTAATTTACTCATATGATCTCTAAGGTTACTCAACACAAGCAATTGGTTCTTATGTAGATAAATGGCATTAATTATATGCTGGGGGCTAACACCTTAGTCGTAGGAGTCTCCTCCTTTCATGCTCCCATGGAAGTTTCTGCCAAAGAGCAAGGGGGATTGGGGTGGAACATGTCCTGTTGCCATCAACGTGAAATGTGGATTTTTGTGGATTGGCTGTGCTCAATCTGCAGTTCAGGGGCCGCTTTTTGAGTGTGCACAAATTTTAGGCTGTGGAGTGACCTGAGTGTGCTGTAGAGACTGGGATCTCCGTCCTCCGCATCGTCCAAGGTTTAGGAACCTGGGGAAGGACCAGATATGTTAGCGTTGGATCCTGTCCTGCACTCGCCTTTTGGGTCTCGGTTTCTGCTTCTTGTTTTAATGCTCTTCTTGCAAATGAGGTGATTGGCTCTGCGTTCTTCTATTCTTACAGGCCTTTAAAAATCGAATCTGTGTGTACAAAAATCATCACTCACTGCTGTATCCTCTACTGCATGTATAGCAAAAAGTTCAGGAGTGCATAATAACTCCTTGGTGGCAAGTACAAATGTTTTCTAATTATTTTTTTCCCTCTTTGTTTCCAGACATGCTGAATCCCGTGGTCCACAGAAAGTAGCGGATGGATTTTTAGCACCCGAAGAACAAGAAAAGGTAATTACTGGATTGTATGGTTTTATCTTGCTTGTTGCCTGTGCTAAAATATTAAAGCTCCCAACCTGCTCATGCTGTGTGAATCGGCACCTCTGTCTCAGCTCGTGGGATCTGCGTGCTTTGATTACGTGGGCACAGCAGTTTCTTCAGCCCCTTCCTTTATGGAAAAGGGGTCAGGAAAGTTTCCACAGGAGCATTTTACTCTGTTTACGCGTTACCACGAGGCACCGTTTCGCTGCCGGGCTTTGAAAAATGCCTGTGAGTGACATCTTGTGTTCGCTGCGTCTGCAGTGCCGTGTTGCTGGCCATGAGCACGGGCCTTTTAAAGGCAGCGTGTTAAAAGAGATGGCAAGTGCACCTCTTTTACGTGCATCTCGCGTCCCTTTGGAAGAACCCTTGCTGCAGGTGCAAGCACTGCCTCACGTTGCAATGCCCTAAAATGGCTTTAGTTTGCAAGGTGAGCTGATCCTCGTGTATTTTTTTCTAGTGGAATTTGCACACGTGGTTTTTTTGTGAAATTGCAACAGGCGAGAACAAAATAAATTGGGAGGGGAGAAGTTCAAGGACCACAAAAAGCATTTGAGCAAAGTGTGTTAAGTCTTTACGGAAATGATCTCTCCTGTAGTTTTGCTTCGTGGTGTCTGGGGTTGCCTCCCGAAAGACCATGGATGGAATTGCTTCGGTCGGACACTTCTTAGGGAGTTACAGTGTCATCTAAGGCTTGTGTCCATTGCCTGCTCTCTTCCCTATGCCAGGACTGCCATTTTCTGGCCGTCTGTGTATACTAGTACTGCAGGTTGTGCTCGCTCGGTGTGCAAGTTGTTTTATCCAGTTCAGAAAGAGATTCACAAATCCCATTTCTTTAAAATCAAGCGTTTAAAAGGGAAACTAATGGAAGGGTGTTTTATACCTCTCCCGCCCTACATATCCAGCAATTGCAATAACATGCTGTGGGCTGGCAAAAAGACGGGCTGTGCTGCACTATTGAATTTCATTGGTATTTTGATTAGTTGGTGCTCCTTTGTAAGTGAAATATTAGTCTCTAAGTTAGCCGAACAATTTGAAATGATTTCAGTGGGTTCAATCGGGTGTATTTATTTGCGCTTTTGGAAAGCCTACAGTTGTTGTAAACAGATTTAAAGGAAAAAAATGTGTCTTTTTCTCAAGAAACTATAAATATGACCAGATTCATCATGGCTAAGCGCCTTCCAAGGGTTGGAAAGAAACTCCCTGTGCTTTCATGTGAAGTGGCTCAAGCGCAGCGGAATTATTCCCAAGGGATTGCTTAAAAGCGGTAGACACGGGTTTAAAGTTGAAGCTTGAGCAATGCTCTGAGTAGGTGAGGCTACGTATTGATCGACGCCTAATTCTCAGCAGCAGCCTCTCGTGCTCTCCGAGCTGCAGGGTTTTTTTTCCAGCTGGGATGGGGAGTTGCAAGATGAGGGCAACTCAGGACTCCCTAATTCCTCGAGACCCGGATGGCGTTTGGCACCGTGTGGCATCGCAACGCGCTCCAAAGAGCTTTATCCCCCCTTCTGGGAGAGGGGGGCTGCGCTTGGCTCTTTGGTTTCTGTATTTTACACCCTGAACGGGGAATTTTGGAGGCTTTCCGCAGGTGGAGCGTGTTTCCCCCTTGGTGAGAGCCCATCATCATCATTGCCATTGGTATCAGCAAGCAGGCCATGAATATTTTGCCTGCACTTTTCTCTGAGTGGCCAGGCCGAAGTAAGAGATAGCAGGGCTGGAGGACACAAGTAGCACGCTCTGCTTTTGTAGTTGGTGCCTTTTTTCCGCTCTCTTTTTTCCTTTTCTTTTCTCTTTTTTTTTTGCTTCTTTTGACCAGTTGGCCGTGACATTAAGATTTCTAATTAACTGCGAAACCACAGGCAGTTGAGGAGAGCGAACGATGCAATAACTGGGCCGCGGGGCAGCGTAAAAGCCCCTCAATTCCCAAGGCAGCCGGCGCTGCTGACTCCCTGCCCGGAGCTTGGCCTCCAGAGGAGCCCAGCAGGGTGGCCGGGGCCATCTCCAGAGGGCCCTTTGTGGCACCCGGAACAGCATTTTGGGGGTGAACCTGGGGTCTGTGGAGGCTCCTTCTCTGGAGATCTTCCAACCCTGCCTGGACGTGGCCAGGTGCCCCGTGCTCTGGGTGTCCCTGCTGGAGCAGGGGGTTGGACCAGATGATCTCTGGACATCCCTTCCAACCTCAACCATCTTGTGATTCTGTTGCTCATCAAGGAGGTGGGAGGCAATTGGGTAAATGGAAAGAAGGCAGTGGCGCTGCCTTAAAATGCTCTGATTCCCATAGCCCTGCACAACGTGCTTCCCCCCTGCAAAATTTTTTAAAACCCTGTCGCTGGGAAGCCCAAAGAGGAGCAGGTAACATGGATTTGCTCTAATAGCTGTGGCTGTAACTTAAACACTCACGATGATACTGGGTCAGTGTTTCACGTTGGTGCCAAAGACCTAGCCGTTGAGGCTAGGCCGGGATCAGCATTCATTAGCAGAAGCAGCTAAACCCTGTAGACAAAAGCTTTAGCTAAATGGTGCCTTCGTGCACTGAGAACAAGAAGCCCATTAGCCGAAACGTTCGTTTGCAAAATTTAATTCCTGGGGAGGATCTTCTTGACGCGCCGCTTCCCCGCCCTTGGCCCGTTGACTTGCAAGGCTTTGCAGTTCGGCAGGCTCTGCAAACGCTACTTGTAACACATGTGTAATGGGTGAGTTAAACAACCTGTTTTAAACCTGGCCTAAGTTGGGCGGATCCAGCAGCTGCTTTGGCCTCCGTGTCCTTCATCCCCACCAGCGTTTCCTGGACCCGTTTGCCTCGTGTCTGGTGTTGCGGGGAAGGTGGCAGCTCCAGCCTCTGGATCCCTCTTGCACACAAGCTGGATAATTGGAGCTTGGTGATGTTTTGTGCAGGGTGGTTTGCACAGGGATGGAGGCCCAAATTAAGGGCTTTTTTATGGGCTAGAAACTCGAGGCTCCTTCAGAGCTTGGTGTGGCCTGTTGCAAATGGTAAATCCATAAAGGAGCAACCTGTCAAGCGGCTTGTCAGGTGCCCTGCGTGAGGAGAGCAGGGGGAGAGGTTAAATTACAGGCAACTTTGGAGCATTTCTGCATGAAATGCTCAAATGCTCCGCTATGAACCTTTTTGAAGAGGTAAGATGAACTGGCACTGCTGCTTAATTTCCCTAAAATATGAACAGAATGGAAAAATATCAATCCAATTATATTAAAATGTGAAGGTATTTTAAGTATGGTAGGATTAGATATGTATTTTTTTTCCCCACTATAAATACACCCCCAAAGAATCATTCTATTTTTAAGATGAACTTGGTATTATGATAATGTGAAAGAGGTCTATAATTTATAATTCCAATTGGAGGTGAAGAAATTTAACATGTCAGCTTCTCTATTCATTTCTCCAGCAGTCAGGACTAACAGGCTGTTCCTTCACCTTCCCTGTCAATCACTTAGATGGACCAATTATGGATTCTGTTAAAATATATACATATCAAAAGGAAAAATGCAGTAGAACAAGGCCCAAGATATGAATTTTAAAAAACAGATCTGTGAAAGGGAACGTTTCTTGCTACATCTTGGAAGCTTCATGGCCATGACCGTCCGGCCCTTCTGGCAGTGCCATAAGGACTGAGGCTGGTCACTTGTTTTGGTCACAAGAGCTGATAACAGATGACAGTCATTTATTGTACCGTTCAGAAACACGTGTTGTCTGGTGGCTTAAAGAAAAAGGAGGAGGTGAAAGATAAGGTCCTATCCACGTATTTGGTTTGTGACTGTGCAGAGCCATTCGCAGATGCTGAAATGTAAATATTCTGCCTGGTTTGACATTGCTGCTAATGTTAAGCTGTAGTTTTTGGAGCTCTGAGCCGTTAGGTTGCCAATACAGTCCTCTAGTTCTGAGTTTATAGGGGACCAATGCCTTTTTGTAGATATGGTTGCGTTGACTTCTGTTGCAAGCAGTACGGAGTGTTTAAGATGGTCCAAAAATCTGCAGAACTGGCCCTGGAAAATCAGATTTCTTTTACTGAGATGCATAAATATAGACTCGAGTCTTGTAATCTCATTTTAAAGCAGCAGCGTTCCTTGGGGGTAAGTTTATTACGACAAAATATACATGGCCAAACTTAAATACGGTTAACCTAATATGATCAGACTGATCTGGAGCAAAGGCAGGTCAACACTAAGTGCTTTTGAAAATCTCATCCAGGCTCTCCAGAGACTAAGGCTACGAATGCAGAGCATCGTCTGCCCCCGTCACGCTGAAGAGTCACAAGGGTCATTCCTCAGTGGAAGGAGGTTTCCGTAGGAAATCGGGAACGCAGGATGGACTGGAGGGCTGAGAACGGTTCACAGCCATGGGGGAAATAGCTGAATTTGCCCCAGAACTTCCTTGGAAGTCCTGCAAGGTCCAAGCTTGGCTCCTACATCACATGCAACTCGTTTGAGGTTTGCCTGAGTCTAGAGCGACAGGGTTGCGCTTGCCTCTGTTGCTGTTTATTTTAAATAAATCAGTCCAGGCCAAGCAGTAAATTTAGCCCTTGCTCTGCAGTAGCCCCGTGGCTTTTGTGGAAGCATGTGCCTGCTTTGCATCTAAAAGTGCACGAGTTAAACCCCCCTGGTTTTATGTGCGTGCAACATGCACCTCCTGCTAAGCAGGTCTGCACTTCCACAGACATGGGACTACTTTTTTTATGCATCCATAATGTTAGGAGGAGTTTGCAAAGAATTGGAAAGATTTTTTTTTTTTTTTTTTTTTTTTTCATGTGTGCTAGGCCTGACGCTTTATGTATCAAACCCCTGTGCCTGCCCAAGGAGCCTGCAGTTTGCAGATCACAAAGCAGCAGCCCGAGCAGTGAACAGATGGGGTGAGTCCAGCACAGCGGTCGGACGGGCGCAGTGAACGTGGCGTGCAGGAGTCAGAGCATGTGGCGAGCTGGTCACTGTTGGGTGGTTTGCAGGCACCATCACAGGGGTGAGTTTTGAGGAGACGTGAGGGAGAACGGTGCTGTGGCTCTGCACATTGGTACAGGGAGCTTTCCCCCTGCAGGACCAGTGGTTCCGGAAAAAGCAATTCCTGCGTTGTTGGTTTTTCCTCTTCCCTACATGCGGCCTTTCCTCACCCAGTGGTCTTGCAGGGAAGCCCAAGGAGCAGTAACTGTGATTAAAACTGCTTGGCAGAAAGCTGAGGACCTTATAATCTTCTTACATAGAAACTGTGGACTTCGAAGCAAAGGCAGATTTGTGTTGACCAAATAGGAACCAATTTTGTGCCTGACTTTGCTGCCTGTACTCATGGGAGGAGGTCCGAGTAGGCTTTAAACATCTGGCATTTAACAGCAGGTAATACACACAACCCTCTTTACAAGCTGTACAAAGGCCTTTGGAAAAATCTACTTATTTTAGCTTTGGAGAAATAGGTAGAGAAAATGTTCCCAGTGCCAGGTTTGCATTCACTGAGATACATAGTTACCTACTGATAGTTTTCTGATTTGTCTTTTTGTCTTTTTCCCCGTGAGCTAATGAGTTAAGGGGAAGAATAAAAAAAGAGCACAAGTGAGGCAGTTGCTTTTCCAGCATGGATATTCAAAGCATTTAAGATAGCAAAATTATATCTAGAGCGGTGCTTCTCTTCTGCCCCCTGTTTTTAATTTCCCACTCAGGTTCCTAAGAATTCAGTAGATGAATGCACTGAAAAATATTTCTTTTTTTTAATCTCACCATCTTACCGTGGCTAGGTTTGCATGAAAGGCAAAGCTGGGGTCTCTCGTGGCTGCCAGGCTGTAATCAGATATGTTTATATGAAATTTTAGTGTTCCATCCTATCTTGCCATCGCAGGGGCGAAAAAATAAACGTAATGAACCTAGATCAGACAGATTTGTGCTGAGGGCCCGAAGACGGGAGAGGATTTACAAGTAGCTGTGATTTTTTTTGCTGCGTGATTTTGATTTTTATGGGCCTCTGTTGTTCAACATTTTCTTCAGAGTAACTAAGGGCTGCATTAAATATTAAACAAACGGTGTGATGATTCATAAAGAGGGTCATGAGCTCCATATGTGAGTTAGAAATTTAATCTCCAGCTGGTTTCACTATAATCCATGTCATATGTCCAGGATCAGAGAACTCCAGTGTCTTCAAATAATTAGCGATCAAAACAGGAAAAAAAATCTATTGAAATAAATTTCCCCTGGAAAAGGCTGTTTCTTCAGAGCAGAATGGCCTGTTAAATCTCATCAATTTTCATGGCGTTTTTGTTGAGAAAAAACAATGCAAAAACAATCCTGAAAATGTCAAAACGTCATCTTTTAGATAGTTCCAAAATTGATTTTTTTTTTTAATATAAAATGGTTTGGGTTTGGAGTTATGATGCTTACTGTTTTAATCGAAAAAGAGGAAAGTGAAACTTTTCATTGTCATTTGAAGGCAACTGTTTCAATTAACCTACAGTGACTTCTTTTTTTTTCTGTCATGCTGATTCACAAAAAAGAAAAACTAAAAAAAAAAAAAAAATTTAAATCTCAGACACTTTTCTCTGGATTGGAAATTCATGTTTTCTGCCAGTAGTGCTCAGAACAAGGTGCCCTCCCTCTAGGGCCCTGGGAGACACCTTCCCTCGTGGTTCCTTCATCCTGAAGACCAAGGTGCTGCTCAGGTTGTCCATGGAGTCTTGCAGAGATTCTGGCCTCCTTTGCAGGGCAATCACAAGACTGACGAGACACGAGGCAAAGGCAAACGGGACAGATGAAAAGCTTTGCCTTGTTGCAGCTGACCTCCAAGCAGGGTGTGGAAAAGGCTGGTGTCCTCCCTGGGGTTTGCTGAGAACTTCATGGACTGGCTTACAGACCGCCTGCCTTTGAGGAGATGTTACAGCTGTCAGGAGAAGGTCACCAGAGGAGGGTTTGCCCTTCCTGAAAGAAGAATTTGGTTAAAGATGACTAGGAGAGATGCCCAGCGGTGATGTTTTGACTTGCCACCTACACTTGGCCAAGTGCAACATGAAACATCAGGCCATGGGCACACATGGATCCCCGTGACAGGAGTCACGTGCCCCTGGGAGCTGCTGCCTGCCCTTCCACTGTGCCCAGGCTGAGCAAAAGGCTGCCCGTGCGCTCTGGGGCTCCAGGGTTTCCGCACACAAAATTATTTGACAGTGAAACGTTATCATGGCGAGGGATGGAAATTCTCCTTCTGGCCTATGAAAAACCACTTCATTTCAATAAGAAGTTTGCATGAGCTGGCTTTGAATAATAACAGTTTACATTTTGGCTCCATTTCATTCCGACTTGGAGCTATAAATGGTTTTAGTCACCTTGGGCATTCGGAGGCTAAATATTAAATCTACACTCGAGAAATGCTGGGGAGATAGTGGAAGTGCAGGTCCTCGTGTGGTAAAGTATGTTCCTCTTCATGCATTGCTTTAGTTAAGTACTGTTGCTGTTGCACTTAGTGTGCAGGTGGAGAAGCTTCTTGATAGTATGTCTGTCAGTGTTTAGCCCAAAAACACCACTTTGGAAGGATGTTTAAATGGAAAAAAGTAAACCTGGCTCCAATACAGTGAAGGATCTTTCGTACCTCCCACATTGGGAATGAAGAAAGTCAGAGAGACGCGTAGACTTGGGTACGTAGTGGAGTAGGGGGGGAAAGAAAGTCTATTTTAATTATTTAATCTACTTAGGTGATGTTAAAAACATGCAATTAGTGAAATATGCAAATGATTACGCAAGCAGAATTTCGGTATCTAATTGTAAATTAGACAGACAGCTGCAGGATATCGGTAGACATATGGTAGGAATGTAAATAGTTTGCTCGCACTTCGGTGACATCCTGGAAAGCTGCACGTAAACTTTCAGATGTGGAAAGTGAAAAGATGATTTACTGCAAAAGAATTTTTTGGGAGGGAGGAGAAACAATTATTAATAAGTTACCTGTGTCCCTCGGCAGGGCAGAACCGTTCCCATTTATCCCGCGCTGCTATTCCGAGAGGGCCCCTGTGCTGAGTTCAGCATAACCTTGTGGCAGATGCTTTGCGTCTACCAGGATTTAGGGAAAATGCCAAAGCGGAGGGTAAACATTTGAGTAATTCAAGAGCGAGTGTCAGATTCCAGAATGTAAGTTCACATGTCGTGGGCCAAAACTCTTCATGCTTCACTCTGGGAAATCTCCCTTCAAATGAATGCAAAAGTTGCCTGCGTCCCAGCTGCAGAGGTTGCTGCTACACATAGTGACATTTGGAATAACATTGCTGCGGAATGCAATACTCTGAGGCACTAATTTTGGATTATTTTGCAAGCCAGCAAAGCTGTCTAAATATTTAATGCTCTTTTGTTAATAGTTGGCCAGAGTATGTTTTGCTTTGTAGAGGGTGATACTATTGAGGCCGTACAAATTCCCAGCCTAATACCTAATGCTGGGGCTCATATGATCAAGGTGAAGCCAGAGAACAAGATGTGTGCTGGATTTGCAGATGGGTGTCTGGTTTCTTCATTCTGCAGTAATTCTTGTCAAGTTTGCAGCGGGCCAGATCCTGGAAATCCAGTGGCAGCTATTCCCACTGACCTCACCAGGGTCAGGAATTGGACTTCAATACTGCTTGCAGGCTTGTAAATTGTTATTTGTAGTTTTACTTGGAGGACCGGGTTGATTTAGTGGCTTAAGGTAGCGTTGTTGCTAGTAAGAATCTCTTATGGTAGTGATCAGCTGTCTCACCAAGGTAGTTTCTGAAGGCTACAAAGAAGCTTGTGATGGAGTGCGAGCACTGAAAGGTAGTAAAATCAAGGAAATTCCGACATCAGCAATGCTTTAAAAATAGATTTCAGGAGGGAGTTTTCCCTAACAATCCTTCAAAGATGACACAATAGAAAATTTGGTTATTAATCAATGATGCTCTCTCTCTGCTGAGTTCAAGAACATTTTCCTTTATTTTTTAATGAAGATTAACATCTGGTTCAGCCTAGGAAGGATTTTTAGGACGGTAAAACTTTAAGCAACCATAAATGACTTAAAGCGCGTGGAGGATTAATGTGAGAAGAAGAGCACTTCAAGCATTGTTCTTTAAGAGGTGAGCTTATCCTTTGTAGTCCCAGAATTCTCTCACTGGGGTAATTGCAAACACGCAGCGCGAGCTGTTCTCTGGCATCGGCTGCCACGCAAACGTCCCGTGGGGTGTTTCAGAAAGCCCAGTGCTTATCAATGCAAAATGTTCCTGACGGAGAGCGCTCCGCTAGCCGCGCTGCGGGTCGCGTTTCATCGTAGCCTTTTCCTGCTGCAGCGCTGCTTTGGTCTGCAGCAGCCTCTCTGCTCTGTGCCCTGCAGCTGTCATGGCCTTTTTTTGGAAAGGGACCACCCCAGGCCTTGAAAGAGGGGGAGATACGATTCGAGAGCCTCCAGTTATAAATAGCCCCTTGAAGAAGGCGCTTGGTTTTCTCCTCCAAATGTTAAGTCTGAAGCTCCAAAAATAATTCAGAAGCAAGGAGAGGAGGTCTCTCTTCTTCCTGTATTTTTATTCCTGTATATTTTCTTTTACTTCTAAAGCAGAGTAACCAACCAAACTCTTCATAGATGGAAGGAGCTGGACACTCCTTCGAGAAGGTTGAACATTGTGAGACATCACAACCAACTGAAATGAAGAGGAGGAACGTGCAGCCCTGTTAGCACTTCATAATCTTTGCCACTGAGCTGCAAGGACCACCAAGACATCCAAGTAAGCGGCCGGCATGACTTGAGGCAGCTAAATCAAGTCACCACTGCTGCTGTCCCCTGCCAAAGTTGTGATAAGGTGCAGACACAGGTCAGCTGGGAGGGCAAGTTGCTGTTGCATCAAAGCCAAACCAACCCCATGTTTCACTGTTTGTTTGTTTTTTTCCCCAAATATAAGGGCTCCTTTGTCAGCCCTTGGCACAGAGGGACAACATGGTGCTTTGCCAGCTCGCTCGGCCCTCCTGCCCTGCGACGAAGGCAGGAGCGCATGGTCAGTCCCACGTGCGTCCCTTGCACCCTGAACAAGAGGCTTGAAAAAGACCTAAACGTGTGAAATCCCCCCAATGGAAGTGTTGCTGAGTTGCCCATCTCCATGTGCTTCCCGCTTGAACATCCATAGTTCAGGTGTGTCACCAGCGCGGCGTGGGCTTTGCCCTCGGATCACTTGTGCCTGCGGGGAATTTATGCAGGAGTTGTGACTCACATTTAGCTTCTAGGAAGCTAAAATAAATGGGCTAGAGCTACGTCTGATTATGTAATGAATTCTTCCCCGTTAAAATTTACAGCGAGGAGCTTTTGCCGTGCAATGGTGATAAAAGATTTCTGGGAGATTTGTTGCAGTAACTGCTTATGAAAAGAAAAAAGCTCTGTCCATTTTGGGCCAGGAACAGCCATTTTGATTCAATCCACCAACTATTTAAGTTTGCGGATTGCCCAGAGGAGATGCATGGGCTTCACAGGGGGAGATAACTCGAGGCCTGAGCAAAAAGGGCTTTTTTTCCCAGGTTTTGTTACTGCTGCGGGTGCAAAGCAAGTTCTAGCGGCACATGCTGCCGATGGGCAGCAATTTAGGTGGCCTTAACTCACGCTTTGCATCCAGACTCAAAGCAAAACTCACTTAGTTATTTCACAAACTCAAGCTGAGGTAATAATGAGCGTCTTGCTGGTTTGTTTGCCACCTTGAAGGAGGAGAAGGGCACAGGGAACATCCTGGAGAAGGAGCTTGCCTTGCCACCTCGAGGCAATTCACGGGATTTCCACCGTCCCAGCAAAGGGAGGCGGCGCTTCCAGTGTGGCCTTTGGGCTGGTGGGAGCAGCCTGGTCATCCAAGACATTTTTCCCCCCCTCTTTTTACTCTTCCCATTTTGTATCTTTTCTGTAAAAGTGGTGAGTTTAAACAATTAACCCTTCTCGCAGAGAATAGATGGGGCTTTTTTTTTCCCCTTTAGCCAGGCAAGCTACAAGTCAGTGCAGTGCAAAAATGGAAACACAGCTGTGTAGCACAGTAAGAGGCACTTTAGAGCATGCCCAGAGTCTTGTGTGCTTTTTTTTAAATTTATTTTGTGGTTTTGCATGCTCAAGGCACCTCTGGGAGGAGGAAGAGGCATGCAGAACTGATGGAGGCTTTCCAAAAAAGAAAAAAGAAAAAGAAAGATGCAGAAGGACTTGGTATCCGAAATACCAGAAATTAAGGCACATACCTTAGCAAATGCCCACAGGCTGGAGTCCGTAAAATGAAGCGAAGAAGACAGATTTATTGTCACACCTGGAAGGAGAAAAAGTCGTCTTGGAAAGCAGGCCAGGCAATAGTGGGCGCACTGCAGTAAAAATAATTCCACGATTTTTTTCTGTT
>WBNA01000172.1:996464-1055735 GCA_013398345.1 Nothocercus nigrocapillus | reverse complement strand
TAGCAGCGCCATTAAAACATTAAAATAGCAATTCAAAAGTCAATATTATATTCAAATGTCAGAGGATTGAGATTTCACTTATTGCCTAGCAAAAGGGCTCCAGCTGAGACCGTGCTGGCCTGTAGTCAAATATGCGGGAATAGTCAGAAATGGATAATTTCAGCCGGGGTTTCGTGGCGGATTTTCTTCTCTTGCATCTACATCCATCTACATCTAAATCATAAATATTCATTATAGGCAGCCTTCATCCAGCCTCGATGCAGGAGGAGTTTCCGCTGCGTCTTGTTGCGGGCGAGAGGAGGAAAGAGCCCTGCTTGCTGGAGCAGGAGGAAGATACTTGAGCAAACAGCCTTCTGCTTTGTTAAAACGAGGCCTGTTTATTCTAGGAGAAGATTTGTTCCTTCGAATTCAAAGGGCATTTCTTCCCTCACTTTAGGTACCCAAAAAAGGGAGCAAAGAGGATGAGAAGCAATTCCGGGGTGATCCTTGCCACGCGGAGATTGCGGGACATGGATTATTGCGGTGCCCCTGGTCTCACCTTCCCTGGGAGGTTATTTTCCCTTCTCCGCTCAGAAATACCTGTTGGTATTTTTCTCGGGCACCCTCCTGCCCCGCTCTGCTTTCTGCACATGCAAAGTGTTGTCAGGCTGATGGAGGAGAGGCCGAAGGCAGCTCCCCGTCGGGATGCGTTGTCCCAAATCCTCGCAAAACGCCCCAGCTTGGAGCGTCGTGACGCAGGACAGAGCCCTTGGGACAGCGGGGTTTTACTGCCCAAAAAGGTGCGAGTCGCAAGAACTCTTCTTGGGGGAAAAAAACCATGAAACTGCACCACTGCTTAAGGAGAGAATTAGCGCTTAACGATGCCGGAATTAAATACGTGGCACTGAAGAAAGGGCAGCACTTCAGCTCTCGCCGTCCCTGGCTTTCGTAGGCATTAATGTCCCTTAACGAACCTGCCACAGTAATTTCCAAGGTGGGGGGGGAAGGGGGTTGAAAGGAGCCCGCAGTGTTTTATGGGGAGATTGCCTATATATTAAGCAGCTCTGGCAGAGCGTGTAATTAATTTCTTAAGTGCTCGGACTAGAGGATAAATAACCAATAAACCCGTGCGGCCCATTACAAATGTTTCAGGGGAGCATTTTGGGCCATTTAGGGCCAGGTTTCCTCACCGTACGGCTCGGGAACCGAGGCGGGCGGCTGCCTTGAATATAAACCCCAGCCCCACCCCTTCGCATTGCTCCAAAACTGCAAAAAATAATTCAAATATCCCTATCTGGTGCTTAGCTTGCGGCATTCGCCTTTTTCCTTCTCCATTGAGCTGTCCGACCCTCCATCTGACCTTCCTCTGCCCGGGAAATCCTGGGAATGTGCAAGGCAATGTGGGGCTTTAATCCCCTGCCCATGTCTGTGAAACGGCTCGGGCTGATGCCGCGGGCCGTGAGGAGCAATTTTGAATGGTTTGGCCACGAGTCGCCCTTGCGGAGCCTCCTAAATTACTGCAGCCGGAGCTGCCGGGATACGTACGGGAAATGGCCATTTTAATTAGGAAGCTGCGCTTGGAAATGAAAGGGCCTTTTTTAAAGGTAATTTCCGTCGCGAGGGTTTTACCGACCGCTGGAATTTATTTACCCTACGGACCTCGCAATAAAGTCGGTATTTATGGGTTAGCTTTTAATTAGAAATAACGGCTGGCGGGGTCGGAGCGACGAAGCACCTTGTCCCGCATAGGCTGCGGTTATCCCAGCGACAGACAGGAGCGTCTCCAAACCTCAGCATCCCCCTCAGCCTCGGTCTTCAGGCCAGTTTGTGCTTCAAAATGCATTTCAAAGTATAAGGGAGAAGAGCCCGGTATTTTCTGGGAAGTAATGAAATCGTCGCGGCCGACGCGCAAAACGAATGCGCTCCTGCGCTCTCCTAGCAGCAAGGCTCTGCTTCTCATTAAAGGGCCGTGCTGGAATTACTTTTGCATCCTCCAAATGCTCAAGGATGCCGCTTTAGTAGAGATGCATTGAGTGTATATATCTGAGTACACCTATACTATTAAAATCGTAGCGATTAATGTGATTTAGGTGCCTTTGTGGTGTTGGAGTCTTAAACATGAAGCTGCTCCTGCTCTCTCCCTTCTGAAAGAGCGACGCTTCTGAAAAGCTTCGAGTTTGGGGGCCGAGTTGATCAGAGATTTCTTTTTTGCTGCTTTATAACCCTCGTTAACTTTTCACCTTGTCAAGCGCACGGTGGTTTATGAAATTTTAAAGCTAGCAGTGTGCTGTGCGGGGATCACCGCGATGCACCGGGAGCGCATCCCGAGATGAATAAACCATAACGTCGCGGAAAGCTGCGATTACGGAAGCGGGACCAGGATGCTGGGAATACTCTACCTGGGTTCCCGTGGCCTTCAAAGCGAACCGGGGCTGGAAGTAGTCTGCACGTGAACTGGAGATAAGCAGAGGGGGATAAAAAATCATTCCTGGGACGGGTTTCTTTCTAGGCGTCGGATTGCTGTTATTTATTGATCATATGTGGAATTACTGTTGATAAAGTAGATTCCTTCTAGCTCCGCATCCCGGGCCTCTTTTTCGGACGCTCTGGATATTGCAGCGACTTGCCACGCGCGACAGAGATGCCTGCATTGCTTTGGATTTTTAATTTTCTCCCAGAAAATGCGAGACGTTTCCAAGGTGAAAAGAATTTCCACGTAGCTGATGTCTGCTCTGTGTTTCCACAAGGTCTCGAGGGCATTTTTGCCTCTTCCATGAGCAGAGACCTGCCCTGCTTCAAAACTTGCGCTTTTCCTTACTTGCTCAAAGTCACTGACCTCCGCAGGGTGAGAGGGATGTTTAAATAAGTCCGTGGTGTAAAAGGTTGCTGGATTATGGGCCCAGATAGAGGCGTTCAACGACGACTCAGTGAGATTTGTGAGGTTTGTTTTGCACGGAAAGTTTTGCAAACAGCCTCAATATCAACCCGCTGACAGGACTTGTTTATCTGCATGAAACCCTTTTTGGAGTAAGGAAAGAGTTACGAAGCTGGGTGGCAATGGAAAATTGATACCTATGGAGTTCAGCCTTTTTTAAAAAAGGAAAGCTGTTGGAACTTGCCTTTAAGACTTGAGGATGCTGGTGGCATGAAGTCTATGTGTGACTTAAATAAAGCTCTGCTGCGAAGAAAGGCGACAGCAGAAAGAGCGGTTTGCTCTTATCAGGTCCCATCAAAACTGCCTGGCTTGCAGCAAATGCCCGGTTCTATAAATAATAATTAATCTAAAATAATAATAATCACTGTATGTTGTTGGTGTTAAAACTTCCCTCTCCTCTCTGCTTTTAAGACCCTTTTTTTTTGTTTTGTTTTCCTTTATTGAGAAGTGGATTGGTTTGATGTCCATGGGCTTTACTTCAAAATCCGTCATTTGATTCCCACAACCTTCCCAGCCTCCTATGTATTAACAAGCGAATGTGTCATCCCGCAGACTGGGCAATAAGAGACCCTTTAAAGAAGTACTTTTCCTCCGTGGATTTCGGGTATTCCACAGCCAGCATTTTAGGCACTGCTTTCACGTTGTGTAGAGGTATCAGGAGATACTCAGTGTAATGTTGGGTTGGGTATTTACATTTGTGCATCGTTACTGAGCCCTAGTCTGTTTTGTCCTCTGCATTTCAGGGCTGCACGAGGATAACGGGACGATCTTGGATGTTTCTTTTTGTTTAGCTTTAAACCAACTTAATCACAGAATCATAGAATGGTTTATGTTAGAAGGGACCTTTGGAGATCATCTAGTCCAACCCCCCTGCGCATGCAGGGTCATGTAGAGCACGGGGCACAGGGTGGGGTTTGGTTTGGTTTGGTTTAAATTTGATGAAGCTCCTGCTGAACCTTAACGCCAGGGAAACTGCATTTGTTACCAGCTGTGATATTTGTTATTTGAGGTCTTTTAGGCTGCTCCGTGAAACTTTGTTAGGAGGAAGGCGGCCTTGGGAATGAGCCCCTGCCATGTGTCGTGAGGAGTCAATGGAGAGAGGGCGAAGCGGAGCGGAGAGGGAGCCCATCCTCAGTGATGCCGTGAAATCGCTACCGGGAATGCCGTGCGGCAGGGACTGGTCCAGGTGACACTGTGTCCTGGGGACCCGTAATGACCAGTTAATGGCCACTGAGATGAGCTAGTGAGAAGTCAGGGCTGTTTGGAGCTTTGACTCGCTATTTCCTGACCACCTGCAGACAACAAGGCCGTTGTTGCTGTGTTGTTATTTAATGAGTATTTCAGAGGAGCACCAGGGCTCGCATCCCACCCCGGGGGACTGCCTGAACCTTCTGCTTCCAGGCTCTGAGGTGCCTTTCCAAACACACGTAGCTGTAACCGTAAGTCCTGGGTGGTGGAGGAAGCAGGTTTGCTCGGATGCTGCCTTGGGCTCTGCTGCCCTTTGGCACAAGGGCAGCTGCTGGCCGTCGTGGAAAGACCACTTGTGCAACGCTTAACCATGTATTTATGTATATTCCAACCATAATGGTATTCCAACCAGGATTCTCTATCTTCCACTTCATTTTGCTGCTGCTCATTTCAACAGTGCTGAGCGCTGGCCTTCAGCTGACCTCATGGTCTTGGGAGTCCCATCAGAGCCTCTTCACCCATGGAGGAGTGTCTGAACTGCTCCAGTTTCCCCTCTGCAGGGGTTTTTCTCATGTTCTGCCTCCACCAGAGAGGACTCGCCATCCGGAGCCCTTTGCTGGCAGTTTTGTGTCTTGACTTTACGATTGGGCTCGATGACCTTGAAGGTCTTTTGCAACCATCGTGATTCTGTGACTCTTGCCCCTCTAACACGATCAGTCCTTAGGGCTTCAGTGACACTTGGCACTTTCCATGTACCCAGTTCGACCAATTAAATTTGCATTAGGCTTCAGCTTCTCCCTGGTTTGTGGTACAAAACCAGGTGCTGGTTTAGAACAGAGCTCACTATAGTAGCATCTCACAGGTTCTGGTGGGCCAACTCAGTGAGCAAAATACAGAGAAAGATAGAAGAAGGTAGGAGAAAAAATGCGCTGTCATGTGCATCGGGCATCACATTTTCAAACCGATGGTGAAGGGGGGAATTCACATTTATTTTAACAGTATTGGACACTGATTCCTCTTCAGAGATGAAAATCAGCTCTGCTGACCTCGGTGTGATGGCACCTGTGTGAATTCACGCCCGTGGGAGCACTGTAATCTAGTGTAGGGTCTCACGGCCCGAATCACATTGAGCTGCCCTGAGATTTCATTTGGAAGAACGCTGCCCGTTCCTCACTGTGGGAGTGTAAGGGTATGGTGAGATGCATGTCAGAACCCTAAAATTTGAGAATTTGGCCTCTTGCTCGCCGCCTGGCTCTGGATTCTTCTGTTGATCCATGAGAGCTGGGTTGCCCGCCAGCTCAAGGTGGGATTTTCCATGGCTGAGAAAGACTCCTTGCCTCGAATGGGGGAAAAACTCAGAAGAGCAGCGTCAAGAGACAAGTGGATGGGGCAGAAGGACCCGTCAGGAGATGACACGGGCAGCAAGTAGGGAAATGTGGATAAACCCACCTGCCCGTTGGCTGATAACACATTGGCCTCGTGCAGCGTTCAGGAGCGCCCGCCCCAGCGGGCATTCCTAGGTGCATTCCTAAGTCTGGCTAAAGGAATGCTTGCAAGAGAAGGACTCTTTGGTGGAATGGCTGTTTTCCTGGAGTCTCCATTGTTCATTCCCTGATATATGTCCTGGTAGACCTAGTGGAAGTGGCTGTTGCTGCAGCTCCTGCACTGAGCTGAATAGAGTCCGGGCTTTCGTGTAACTGTAGCTGTAACCGTGTTGCATTAAGCAGCGTGACCACTCTCCGTTAGCTGAAGGAATTTTACACTCATTTTCAGCTTTTCCTTGTTGTTTTAATGCAGCATCTGGATCTACGTGTTCCCTGATACAAGGCCGATGCTGAAAAGCAGGTGATGCTGTAAGTGTTTTATCATGAGCCCACGTGCAGCTCAGGTTTAAGTTGCGGCTTATAATTATTTTAAATGGGCAGTTGCTCCTTGGAAAAATCCTAACGTTGACACACACAGTAAATGTGGGACAAGCTGCCAGAGTCACCTTTGAAGTCTCTGGCCTAAGGAAACCGTTCCTTGACATCTCATTACTTTCCTCCTGTTATTAGAAACAAATGTGGGCTTCCTACGCGGAGATTAAATATGGCATGAATTAGGAAAGCTGAGGTAGACGGCAGCAAAGGAGGAGAAATCATGCCACGCTCCGCTGCGGTTTTGTTTATCAGGACATAAGTCTGAATTTATTATTTTTTATGACTTGCAAGTTAGCGCAAGGAAAGGAAAAAGAGCAGGAGGTGGGAAAGCCTGTAGCAGCCGCTTGGGAACAGCCCCCGTCAGACCTTCCCTGGCCTCCTTTTCCTCGCCCTCGGGCCCAGAGTCCTGCGTTGTGATCTGTCCGTGCCGAGAAGTCCCTGAAAGGCACCTCAGAAGCTGCTTCGCGGCTGCCTGGTTGGGAATTCACCGCTTGGATTTTCGATGGCTGCTGTCCGGGAGCCCGAGTTACTCTTTCACCCAAGCAGTAGCCAAGCCGGCCTCCCCTCAGCTTCCAGGTCAGGCAGAATTTGGTTAATAATTATACAGGGGAGCTTTAACGAGGGGAGTGATTAATCCTGGAAGAGAGTAATAAGTCCCTGGAAGCTCCTCTTTTTCCCTGGTGCTTTTAATTCCGCTAAGGATCCCTCGCTTGGAGCTGTTCACATCAAAGCAGAGCTATGAGCCAGGCGTCCTGGCACCCACCTGCTTCCCCTTGTGCGAAGGGCTGGAATTTTAAGTGCAGGTTTGTCCATGCACCCCAGACATGTGGGTAGGGGAGTTTATGTCATTTCTGAACTGAGGGCTCCGAGTAAAAAGGTTAGCGCTGCTTACGGGCTAGCGAGGACAAAATACCTGAACGCAAGTTCGTCGGGATAAGCTGCTTGCAGCCTCATTTGATATCACGTGTAGGGAGTGGGGGCTTTTACTTGATTTTTTGTTCTGCTTTGTTGATTTTAGCTGGATCCTGTTAATTCAGGTGGCTCTGCCTGTGCACCTTGTGGTGGGGCTGACGAACCGGTCAGACGCAGTGAAATTCCAGTGCTTCTCCCCCACTCCGTTGCTTCGCCCTCCGGCTCTCGTCCCCAAAAACAGGTCGAGAGGCTGTGGAAAATATCCCTGTGTGAGCAGCAGATGCGAATCGGCTGCCTCCTGCGGCCGGAGCAGAGATCCCTGCGCCGGGGGAAGTGGGAAACGTGGAGCGGGCTTCCCAAATCGCCTCGCGGGAGGTGCCCTGGGGCGATGCTGAGGGCTCGCGTTGCCCTTGGGTTCCTTCGGAGGCTGCAGAGGGATTCCAAAGGTAATAAATATTAGCTGCTTTCCGTTCGGCTGCTGGGGACAAGAGCAAAATCAGAGGGATGAGCCCTAGACCCATCCAGGACAGGGCTTGTTCCTCTCCTCCCCTGCAGCTTCCTAGGTGCCAGCGCAGCCCTAGTGGGGAATGTTTGGCTGCTTTAAAGCACTAGGAAGTGTCAGCAGTCAAAAATTGCTGCTTTTCAGTCTAGAAGATGAGCTGGGAAGCTCAGTTGTGCTTTTGCTGCCTATTTTTTGGAGGGGGGGGGGGGTTTCCTCATCTTCCCCTCTAGCTCAGCCCCACACGCCTGCTATTTATAGTCAGCCTATGAGGGTCCAGATGAGTAAGAAGTTACTTAAGTGTTTTGGTTAGAGATTGGCATCTGCAGTGAGTGGAACGGGCAGATTTATGACTTTCTTGGGAATTTTTTCCCCGCTGTCTTACGTAGGTTGGGAAGAAGCACATTCCCAAGGCAAGAGCCACGTTTTGAGGAGCGAGCAGGCCCGTGCCGGCCGCACGCGAGGGCAGGAGGCGCGGGGAGCTCGGGGGGAAGCACTTTTTGGTCACTTTAATGTAGACGGTGCCCGCTCAGCTTCAGGGAGCTCCACCGATGGATGGATTTTAATGAATTTCGGTGAATTAGGGAGGCAACTGGAAGGCTCTCCCCTCTCCAAGCCCTCAGAGCAGGGAGCTGCGGCCCCATAGGAGGAGAAGGGAACTTGTGAGCCAACTGAGCCAGCGCAATCAAGCCGGTCTCCGCGTGTCTGGACCTAGAGCACAGGTAAGGGGGGGGAGTTCACAGGGATTTGGTTGTAGGTTGGCATTTTTTTCACAGGCCGATGAGGAAGCCTGGAAAAGATTCCTAGGTGTGTGCTGCTTTGTAATAAATAGGGTATTAGTAAAGCTCTGCTAGTGCAACATGATGGTGTTGAGGAAACCATTAGGTTCCAGGTGCTGTTTGGAAGTCCTTTCTGTCGGAATGGAAGTGGTTTAATGGATATGTAGCTCTCTGGCCGCTAACGCTTCGGATCCAGCTGAAATCACGTTAAATGGGATAGATTGTATTCCTGGTGCAGGCTGAGGAGGTTCTTATGCTGGGGAGTTTGGGGAAGGAAAAGCCTCCCCACCATCGACCTGCAAATCTCTCCTATAGAAGGAAAAATTGTGGGGCTGGTGGCTTTGGGGCTGGATTTGCAGGTTTATGGAGTATCTGTGTGCAGGAGTGATTTCAGTGGGAATGGTCTACAGACCCCAAAAGCCCTCAGAAGTCTCTGTTGTCTAAGGAAAAGGTGAATTTTAAAAAAATAATATTAAAATAAGACAAGGAGGGGCAAAACTCAGCAGCCCTTGTGTGGAGGAGACGCTGCTGTGAGAAGGGCTTCCCAGGTGGTATCCGTTCACACTTCCCACGTAGCCTGTAAATACGTGTATCTGCCTGAGGCATTGCATCATCCCAGAGGTCAAGTTTTCCTCTCTTTTCCAAATCTGGGATATTCTCCCTCCGTTGGAGCCCACCTGGAGCTTGGCGGACACCCAGATTAAGGCTGGGTTGGTTTTTCTCTATGGTGCTCCAAGCTGAAACTTTCGCAGAGAAGCCGTGAAGGTTTCTGGTGTTACCAATGATCTCATTGCCCGCCTCGTTCCTCCTGTTCCCCGGGAACATTCCTGCTCCAGTCCCAGATCCGTGCGGGAAGCTGATGGTGCGTGCCTCCGTCTCGCTCCAAGTCCTCGTTGTATTTTCCCAAGAACTCCTGAAAAATCAGCGCACAGGACAGCATAGGAAATCCCATTGATTAGAGGAGGGGAAGAAGCAAAAGAGGAGGATGAAAAACTGGCAATTCCTTCGCTAACGGCCAAAATGGCAGCCTTATCTGGGGCCATGTTGGGGAAGAAACAAGCCACCAGGACATATGTCAGTGACAGATTGCCAACCTCAGCATTTAATTCCCGGCATTTCGGGGGTTTAGAGGATTTGCTGGCAAGAACGTGGGGGGAGGGTTGGCTGGGATGTAATTCCCTACCCGTCCTTTTGCAGAGGGAGAAACCTCTCCCAATCCTGCTGTGCTGGAGTACAGCAAAAGTGACGGGAGCAGCTCTTGGTTTGCCGTTGAATAAAACACGTCGGAGTCACGGTGCTCTTCCCTGCTTTAAGAGCCACGTCCAGCGTGTTGTAGCAGCAGCACAATTGCATTCTGTGCTTCCTCACTGAAATCAAGCACTGCTTTTAATCCTGCTTGCTGCTTTGAGCCCCTTGGGCTTTACGTCCATGTGCGACTTGCATCTTCTCCGCACCCTTTCGGTCGGGTCCTTTGGCTGAGCCTTAATAAATCCCCGGGGATTTATCTCCTTCCCTTAGGGTGGTGCAAGTCCTTGGCCAAATGCACCTTGTGTGCAGGTGGAAACTTGAAACAAGCTGGGCAAGAGCGCACGTCTGCTGATTTCTCCACATACCGTCCCGCTTGCAAATTGTGCTAAATTGCTACCAGTTTTTGGGCTTAAATGGGAGAAAAAACTCAGAGAAAAAGAAAAAAATACAACCCCCCCCCCCTTACTTCTCAGCGTCTCTTAAGAAAACCCGCGTGCTTGTGGGGTTCATTTGACATTAATGAAGCGCTGACAAATATTTTTGCAGCTGGGTTGCTCCTAATGAAAACCTTGGGTTTCAGGAGGAGCCGCGCGCAGCGCTGAGCGCTGCTCCCGAGTCGCCTGCGTGCTGGAAAGCGCATGGAGCAACATTGCCCTGGGATTGCCTGGGATGTTCCGGGCCAGGCACTCTACGGAGGGGAAGTTGGAGGCTCTAAGGGCATATCTAGGCCTCTGGAGTGAAGAGTTGCTTGAAAGTAGCATTTTTTCCCCCTAAAACTCTCGTCTAAGAGGATCGCTCCGAGTGTTTCATGGAATAAACTTATTTTCCATGCGTGCTCGTCTGGAGCAAGCGTGTGCAAGAAGGATGCTGTTGTGCAAAGCCGCGGTGTGTTAACGGCAGGCGTGAGGACGTGACGAGCTGCATTTACAGCACCGGATACTTAATGTGAGTACGTCAGAAATTACAGCACCGGGCTTTTCCGGCTGCTAGAAATCCCTGCTTCTCCGTGCGGATCGGTGCCTGAACAACAGCCCTATTTTGCTCTTGGGCTTTTATGCAGGGATTTTGCATCATGAAGTTGATTCCCTGAGGCAGAAGGCGGCGTTTTTCTTTGAAAATGCTGCAAACCCGAGGACGGGGAGGGTTTCTTGCCCTGTCTGCCTGTCCCCCCATCCCGATTGTGCTTCCTTTTCCACAGCCGCCCAGGTACCCGTGTCTGCAGAGCGGTTGGTACCTGCAGCCCTTGGGTTTTTCTGCTGGCATGCATGGGCCCCGGCGGGTTTTCTGAAGAAAGCGCCTTGGAAAGGTCATTCCAGAGGCAGGCAGGTACGGCCGCCGGGAACCTTTGGCAATGCTTTACGGGAGGCAGGCCGTGGTTTGCTTCTGGTTCTGCTTCCCCACCTTGAAGCGAAGACCCAGTGCACACGAGCACTGTTGATAATCCATAAATTATCCATAAAAACCCATAAAAAAATCCCTTTGTTGTAGGGATCAGCCTAAAAGGCTGAACGAAGGCATCAGCCCTTCATTACAGGCTCCCCTGCGGATGTTACCTCCTGTATCCCGTGTATTTTCAGGGCTGTGTCTGAATGGGATCGTTTGCGTGTTCCTGCTTGTGGCAAAGAGCCTGGGTCTGCTCCCCGCTCACCCAAAAAGCGGGAATGCCTTCAGAGAATTGCAGCACGTGTTGGATGCACCAGTCGCCCCGGCCAAGCGCGTGCTCCTGAGCCCCTTAAGCGGGACATCCTCTCTGCAGCCCTCGGAGTTTGTGGGCTTGGAAGCAGCAAGTCCATTAGGGAGCCAGACTTGGGAGAGGGGGAAGGAAAAAAGAAGGAAAAAACCCCTACTAAAATACTAACCTGCCATGCTTGGGTTTGTTTGATAGGCTAGCGGACTGCTAATATTTAATTTTAAAAAGCTGGACGCTGCCCAAAGCAAACTTATGAATAGCATAAGTCATATTAAAGCAAACTTTCATTAAGCAACAGCTTTCTCGTAATTAGTTTCAGCAGAAGGATACGGTTTCAGAGAAACGATGGCATTCCTTTATTTCGGGAACAGAGCTTTCTGTTAAAGGTTATTTCCAGAGGGCTCCTTGTCTCTCGGTGCGACGAAATAAACGGGGGCTGATTGATAGATGGGGAAAAAAATCGAGACTGGGAGTCTGTCTCCTTTTTGTTGCTGGCAGCTCCTTGGACGTGGATATTGCAGTGATCCCGAGTGGTCCAGGGGTGCGTTTGGCCCCTTGGAATGACGGGGGTGCTGGAAACGGCTCCCAGGAGGTGGGATGTTGGTGCCCCGTCCCGTTGTCTCCGTGGAGCGGGATACGGCTGGGGACCGAAACTCAGGAGCCTTGGAGAATGGAGCCAGTGCAGGATTTATCCCTGTGCTTCTGTAAACTGCTCAAAGGGGATTGCTGATGGTATAAGGGGTGGATGAGGAGTGGAAGGGAGTTAGGCGCCCAAATTCTTTTGCCCAAACAGTCCTCGGTTCCTTAAATGGAAGCAAAAATTGGAGGCCCCGCTCAAAAACCAATAAAGCAACCCAAAACTTAGTCCCAAACCCCAAACTTAGTCCCAGATAGCCATGGTGACCTATGACTAGAGATCTTTCCTTTAAAGCTTGCGTGGTTCCCAGCCTTCACGTTGGCTCTTAATCAGCAAGATCATTAGGAGGAAGCAGATCCCAATCTGTGTTGTGTCAGCACCCACTACGAGGGCTCAGCTCATCAAATCGCTTTTTGTTCCGTATTTTTTTACAGGGTCTCCCCACGTACTTCTGGTGGCTCGGGTTGCTAGGCCTGCTGTAAACCCCCCTAAACACAACAAGCCATTACAGACCGATTGACCAGCGGGATTGATGGAACCACGGGGCTGCAGATGCTAATTCCTCTCTGTGGTCGTGCTTTGCACTCCATTGATCCGTGAGCTGGCTGTAAAAAGTGATTTAAACTAATGGCACAACAGCTAAAGGCTGGATGTAACGCTGCTTGGGTGCCCAAGGAGAGGCCCGGCTTGAGGAACACTTGGGTTGGTTTCTTGGGTTCAGCCCTTGGGTTCAGCCCTTGGGTTGGTTTCTTGGGTTCAGCCCTTGGGTTCAGTACTTGAGTTGATTTCTTGGGTTCAGACCTTGAGTTCAGCACTGGAGTTGGTTTCTTGGGTTCAGCCCTTGGGTTGGTTTCCGAGACGTTTGGAAAAGGAGAGAGGTGGCTCCCCAGGGCCATCCCCAAGCCCTTCCCAGCTGGCCAGGTCTGTGATCGTTTTCCTCTAAAAAATGACTTTATTTTCAAAGACGTTACCGGATAAATCCTGCTGGGAGGTGGGAAAGCTCGGTCTGCTGTACAAGGGCAATTTCTGCTCAGCAGTTTAGATTTAACGCACATGGCAGAAACACGGCGCCTGGTGATTTTTCCGTCTTCACGCCAGTGAAATGAAGCTGGAGAAGTTAGAAGCAGATGAGGAATCTTTGGGCATCCGTGGCCGACGGCCGGTGTTGGCAGCGCAAAACGGGCTCTCGGGCAGCTCTCTGAAAACCCATTGTGCCACCTACATCTGCAAGGTATTGAGCCCCCAAATCTCCCCACCGGCCCCGTCAGGTGGAATCCTTCTGTGCTGGAAGAAAAGCAGATGAGGTGCAGCCATGGGATGCTCTCCCTGCCGACTTCAGAGCCAAGTCTTTTACTCTTTTTCCCCAGATTGGTTTGGTGGGAAAGCTGAGTTTCCGAGCAAACGGTAGCCGTCCCCGTTTCCCTTCTCCTGCTCTTTGGGGCCACCTTGTTGCGTCTCTTTGGGAGCCCGTTTGGGTTTAGGCGCTGTTGGAGCTGCCTTTGCCCAAAGTCAGTCTCGTTTCGCTGCCTTGTGGCTCTGCCTCCTCCTGGGGCTTAGCCGATATAAAAAGGAACCTCCCAAGCTCGCGCGCCTCTTAATTACGCGGGTCTCTTTTTTTTTTCTTTTAATTTACTTGTAGCTTGGGGCTGCACGTTGAGATTGAAATGTCCTGGTTGTTGAGGGGCACGGCAGGAATGAGCAGCAGACGCGGGATTAAGGCCTCCTCCTAATCCCCTTTTATTTGCAAATGCCCCTCTCCTTGCAGATGGCTCTGAACAACAAGCAGCTCACGGCGCCCGTCTCGTCTCCGGGGGGAAATTAGGCTGTTTTTCGAGCGCGGCTTTGTAATCCCCACAGGCGATTTCTCCTCGGTCGGCCTCCGACACTGGGAGGAGGAAGATGAAGGTTTCTCCTCTTGCGAAGGGCAGGAGATGCCGTTTCCCTTTCCGTGACCCTTGTACATGTGCGCACAGTTTTTGGGGTGAGCGCTAGTTTTGATCAGGCCTCTTGGAGCAGCAAAGCCGATGGAGAGGTGTCTCGCCGCGCTCCTGGCGCCCGATTAAACGTCCTGCAGGTGTGTTGACTTTAGGCACACCTCCCAAGGGAATATGCGCGTTCCCGGAGGCTTCCGGCTTCGTGGGAGCGCACGGCTCGTCTTGTTTAAAGCCTGGGAAGTGAAACAAGAGGTGTGTGCTTTTACTGCGCCGGGTTATTCCGCTCCACAGGCCCAATCCTAAATCTGCCACCTTCCGTGGGTGCTTTAGCGGTTTTGGGAAGGGCGCGGGATCGCGCCGTGTTTGCTGTGGGAGAGGGGGCTGTTGAGCCTGGCTCTGGGCTCGGGGTGGATTTCTGATCAAAGCAGGGCTTGCTGGGTTAGCCTTGGTCCCGCTTTCCCTTTTGCTCCGCTCTCCTCGGCTCGTTTTGTTCCGTACTCGTCTTGCCGAGCTCTGCGGAGGGGTCTTGGGTGCAGCTCGGAGGAGGGAAGCCCTGGCTTGTGGCCATCTGCTTTGATGGCTTCACCCGAACGCCCGGTGCCTTCTTGGTTGGGCTCGCTTCCCTTTAGGGGAGAGCGGCTGCTGTCCCAGCCCCTAAACTTATCAAGCTAAATGACTTTTGCCGCATCCAAACGTCCATCGAGGATGTCCAGGGTGCACAATGTGCGCTCTGGGGTCCAAGTGGGTCGCTTGGGTGGGCTCCTCCGCCACCTCCCCTGGCTCCCGAAACATCCCAAGTTTCCAGGGCTGGGGGCTCCGCTCTCCAGGCACGGGCATCTCCCACAGCCCTGCGCTGTCTGTAGCTGAGGTTCTTTGTCCATGAGTTGTCCTTACCTTATAGATGCTCACAGCAAATCACAAGCGTGTGGGTTGTGTTGGAGCTAGGGCAGCAGGACGTGGCCTCTCCAAGCCTATCTTGTCACCCAAGTGGTCTTTAAATGGGTCACTGTTCTGCTTTTTTTCTTTGAAAAATAAAGAATAGGCTGCAGCGCTGTTATTTATAACTATTTACTTTTATAGATTGTGAGTCTATAATATTTTTATAAAGCATTTTTATTGGTAGTAATATACGGGGGCTGCAGCAGGCCGGAGACGCAATGGCTGTTTGCTCCTGATCCAAGTAACTAAAACCGGCACCGCCTCGGGGAGGGAATGGGAGTTACAGAGCAGGGAAGGCTCCCTTCTTCTGGAGGACGTTTCTTGGTCTGAAAATTGAAGGTGAAATGAAATTTAAGGCGTGCTGTCTTGTGAAGGCCGTTCGCACAGTGAGACATTTCAGCCCGTCACCATCTCCTGCCCTGCGGTGGGTATGAAGTGTTGCGGGTAGCTGAGGAACACCCGATGTGCCACCCTGTTCCTAGGCCAGAGCCGCGTACCTGGGGAGATACAATCCTACCACTGCCTTCCTAGGCAGCCCCCTTCACTCACAGACCATTTCGAGGCTTGTTTTGGCTCATCCCCAGCCTTTCTTTAATTACGATGGAAGCCATTGAATCTGCAGAAAATAGGGCTTTTTTATTGTTGAAATTTATTGTTCTAATTAAAAAACTCTGATGGCCCAGATAAAGTTAATGTTTCGTGTTTGCAGCTCGGAATCAATTCCCCATTTGTTCATATCCATCGGTATTTTTTCCGTTGTGCTGGAGCGCGCTGCGGATGAGGCTGTGACACAGCACATAAAAATGGTTGAAAGAATGTCTGTTTGGGCTAAATCCCTGCCTGTTTAGGGCTAGTTTGTACTACTGGCCACTCTGACCTTAAGTGGGACTTCACTTAAAAGCAGAGGGTGGGTCTGGCAGGGTTGGGGAAGCTCAGAGCCCTCCTTGGTCGCGCATTCGCCAGGGAGGGTCATTGGTGGGAAGAGGTGGCAGTGAAAATCAGGGCTCGGGATTGCCTTTTCCAGAGATAACTTCCCTGGGAGGCTTGTCCTGAAATCACAGCATGTTCAGTCCCGTTGTGGTGCCCGAGTCACAGCTTCGGGTTTGGTGCAAAAGGGAAACGTCGGCTTTCTGGGGCCAAACTCGAACATGGACGCGCCAGCTCCGGGGCACCCAGTCCTTCCCTTGGATGTTTTGCAAGTGCTTTTTGTTCCTCTCCTCTGCTTGTGCTTCTCTACACATATGCTTGAAAATATATATATATATATATATATATGCATACAAACACACACACAAACAGCTACATGGAGGCTTTGCTGCAAGTCATGCCCTCCCCAAAATTAACCAGCCACGAGATTGGGTTCTGCATTTGTAACTCCATGGCTATTTTTTAGGCACAACATGCCCGCTAAGCCTGTGCGAAAGGTGACGCGAGCTTAAAACCCACGCGTGCGCCTACGCGCGCTGTTTACTCTGGGCCGCTCCACCCCAGGGACAGCAGTTTCATCATCGCCTCCCGACTGAAAGTTGAAAACCCCCGAATCCCTCCCCTGTGGAGACGAAACCCTGGCGAGCGGCTAATTGCCCAAGTCCCTGTTTTGCTCTGAGGTGGTTCTTTCCTTCAGGGAAGCGGCTGCTAAAAGGCGGCTTGGGTGCAGGAGCGGGGCCATCCCAACGCCTGGACACCATCCAAATGGTTGGATTCCTTCTCCGAAGAGTTTGTTGTAGAAAACGCCGAGATGCAGTGATGCCTTGGAAAGAAAAGGTGCTTCACTGCTTCTCCTGGATTGGGAAGGCTCTTTTCTGAGGAGATACCCTTTTTATTGCTCCATCTTCTACAGCTGTGCTTGGATGGGGTAGAAGTTCCTAACTCTTCGAAAGTGCTTGGGATGAGGACGCTGGGTAGGTGTGTTCAGCTGAAGAGCAGCATCTGAGCACGAAGCCAGCGAAACCCAGGGAGATGTCGCCACATCCTTCTGCTTTTCCCAGGTGACTCCATCGCTTATTTTCTGGGATTTCGGAGGAGGAGTGTCGCAAGTTCCCTTCTCAGACATGCCCTCCTAGGCAACAGGATTAATGCAAACTTCTCCTTTGTCTCGAACTGGAATATCCCTAACTTCAACCATTGTCAACCATTAAAATCTTCATGCGAAGGTGGGGGCTGGGTGGTCTCCACTTTGCCTCTTGTCAGTTGGAGTTGGATGCAGCTCACCTCAGCTTGCACCTCCAATGCTCTTCCAAACAACACGACACGTTTTTGTGCTCGTCTTCAACCTCCTTTTTTTTTTTTTTTTTTTTTTTTTTCGTCTCGTGAGACTGCAGACTTATGTGACCAATGGCTGCTTTTTGGTAGGGAGTGTTTCTAGCAGGACGCAAATCCCCAAAGCAGATGCTCCATTGAAAGGAGACTTTCAAAACGAGCAAGCCTTCCAGTTTTACTTATTTATTTATTTTTTACATCCAGGAACCACATGGGCATTTAATGCTCTCCCTAGTCTGCAGGAAATGAACTGCAGATTGAATCAAAGGATGTCAAATGGGAGCTCTGTCTGCAAAACACTGCTGGGAAGTGAATTGCTTTTGTGGGGGGGTTTGTCATCTTATTATAGCGTGTGCATCTCAGTAACCCTTTTATGAAGGGGCAGTCACTTCTGTTCAAGCACCCTGAGTTTCCCACTTGGACGCCCTCTCTGTTCTGATAGCATGGGAAAGGAGGAGAAAAACATTACAGAAAAAGCCATATACATGTAAATTTAACCATTTAGTGGCCAGCAAGGTTGACACGTTCTTGCTTGGGTAACCTTTACCAGGTGCCCTAAGTTCCTTGGAGGGTAATGGCAGAAGCTGTTTGTGTCCACATTATCCCCTTGTTGTTGCAACAAATACGAAAATCCTTCTGCAACTCGCATTTGCAGCATGGGGACGGCCAGATGCCTCTCTGGGCATAAAAAGGTGAGATTTGAATCCAGTTTCCTAGAAGTAGCCCAAATCCTGCTGGTTTTGGTGTTGGGTGGGCAGAAGCGCGGCCCGTTAGCACCGAGAGGGGGAGCGAACAAGCTGGAGGAGCCATTAAGAGCAGTGATTAAAACTCATCCTCGCTGAGAGGGGAGCGAGGGACCGCGTGCCGGTTGCGCGAAGTGCTCGTTTCCAAGCTGAGGATTTATAGCTCTTTTCTGTAAGATTCGTTCAGCGCCGTAGCGCTGCATCTTTTATATAGCTGCCCATAAGAAACCGTTACTGTTAATGGGCAGACCGTTTGTGTAAAGGAGACGCTTAAAACTTGATTATTTTGGAAGAGAGGGGAATATTGTAGATCTAGAGGTACTTTTTGGATGCTACTTAATTTCTTTCTTCGGTGGAAAAAGGCGGCCGAATTCGTACCAAGCGTCGTGGTTCCTGAGAGTGCTCCAGTTTGGACGGCACCTTCCTGGCCCGAAGGCCGTATCTGCTGTTTAGCAGTTTAACACCTCCTGGACCAAGGTCTGAAGCAAGACGGGCGGGCCTGGTCCTCCTTTCAACCCTACTAAGCCAATGGGAGCATGAGAAGGAGCTGGGGGGCAAGAAGGTGGTAGATGCCTTCCAAGAGGGTGTCCACCTGGCTGTTCGTAACCAGGTCTCCTGGAGTCACCCCGTGTTTCCCTCTAGATCAACATTTAAATAAGCCTGTTTATTGATTCAAGCTATTTGTGTCATTACCTAGCGGGCTATGTGATTTTGATCATCTAATTTTGCCTCGTTTGGGTCGGAACGACGTCGGTTACAGCAAAAGAGGTTTGGGTCTAACTTTCTTGGCCCTGGATGGTGAAAGCCAGGGAGCTGCAGGGCATCTAAGATTGTCACAGTTGAGCTCTCAGCATGATACATGTGTAGCAGAACCACTTTGAAACCCGATTTTCTGCTTTGCATGTGCTACTTCGATGGGAAGCTCTGTGGCCACCAAGGCTTTTTATAATACTGAGCTGTGGGTTTTAAGGAGGGATTAATTAGCTGCTTCAGTCCCCGGCTTTGGTTTTGCAAGGTGCTAGAAGTACTCCAGGGGGTGGAGAGTGTAGAAATGGAGCTTTGCAGGATCGATAGGGATTATTGGCTTGGCAGAGACGAGCTCTCCCTGTGCTGGTTGTCCTCGGCATCGCTGTCCTTGCGCCTCCCATCGCTGGGGTGCTTCTGGCATCCCCTTTTCCTCTGCCTGGGTAGTCTGGCTAGCACCTTGCTTGGTGAAGGTGATGGTGGGCCGTGAGTCAGGGCCACATTTCAAAGCAAATCGACAATTTAAATGGTAGCAGCGAGATGTGCTGAGGAAGCTGCAAGGAGCCTTTGCCTTGGTAGGGTCTTGAAGCACAACCCAGATAGAGAAGCTTTAATTCCAGTTCTGCCTCACGTGAGCTTTCTAGGTCTACAGTGTTCACTTGGGCAGTGCTTTTCTTTCCCCCAGCAAATTGACTTTTTTTTTTCCCTTAAATCATATATTGACCAGAACTTTTTTTTTTTTTTTTTTTTTTTCCAATTCTGAGCACCTCCATTTCTTAAGAAAAAAAATGGAATGCCACTAAATGAAACCATAGCAGGAAGAGTATTTTCTAATTTGTTAATTGGAAGAAAAATACTGAACTTGGTCCTTAGGTTGTTTTCAGGAAAACATAGAGATCATGTGGATTTGCAATGCTGGGATAACCGCAAATCTGTCTACATGTTTTTCTGAAAGAGTTTGCACGCCTCAAATTGCCAAGCTGTTAACATATTTTTGCAGGAGCTGTGACTTTCTTGCACTGGGAAAGAGCCGTGTTCCTCTGAAAGGAGAGACTCTCCGCAGTAAGAAAGAGCTGTAACCGGCAGGGAAATTCCTGGGAGTTTTCCACCCTCGGTGCTGCAAGAACCATAGAATCGTTAAGGTGGGAAGGGACCTTTGGAGATCATCCACTCCCACCCCCTGCACACGCAGGGTCACCTAGAGCATGTGGCACAGGACTGCGTCCAGGCGGGTTGGAAGATCCAGGGAGAAGGAAATTCCACACCGATGGCAAAATGTGTCCTGCTTGTGCTCTCCCCAGGCTCCACCCCAAAGCACGAAATCTACTGGTGTGTAATACTTGGGCTTTGCACTCCTACATTTCCTACGTGTTTGGTGCTAAATCCCAATTGAAACCGGCTCCCTTTGCTCTGTCTCCCCGCACCAGCTCAATAAGCAGCGTTAATCCTGCTGTTGGAAGAGGCACCAACGGCAGCAAGCAGCCAACAAATAAGTCCAAGTAAAGACGCAGTAAAAAGTCATCGTTTGTTGTTTAGCTTTTCAGGTAGTTGAATGAAATGCTCCTTTGCAGCTTCACTTGCTGCCATGACCTTAAATAACGCAGGTTTTCCTTGCTGCCCGCTCTGTTTAGGGCGATGTTTTCCAAGGCCCTCGATCCAGATCGTGCTCTTCCCAGCTGAAGTCGGGATTTTGTCCCTGTTTGTCCTCAGAGAAGTTGGCTTGAGAAGTGCAATTTGGTAATTCCACCACAAATAACGATGTGAGTGCAGATTGCAAAGCTGCTGTGTGCAGGGTGTATTGCAGTGCGGCTGTTAATAGGAAACGGAGTATTTAAGTGCAGAGTGGCAGGGGTGCAGCCGCCTCATCAGCCTCTCTATACTTGGCAGTGTTTGATCTTGCCAGGTGCCCGTCGCTGCGTTACCTATTTGCATTTCTGTGGTGCTTCTCAATCTAGAGTGTATTTAAAAATGCAAAATATCACTGAAAGTCATTGCAGCCGTCTGGCAAACTCCGAATGAGACTGCTCGTGTTGAATAGGGTTGCTCCGGTGCTCTGGTAATTTGTAAACACTTCATTCATTCCCTGAGTTTTGGGGGAAGTTGAGCAGGAGCAGAGACATCGGAGCAGGGGGTGGGAAGGCACCGAGGAAGTTTCAATTAAAAACATTTCTGCCAAAATTGCAAAGAGCACGAAAGATAACGTGTCAAGGAAAAAAATGTGTTGTGGTTCGTGGCGTTAACTTCTTCCAGCTCTTGCTCGTATACACAGCAGACTTGTACATGAAAATACTACGGAATTAAAATGGAGAATATCTTCTCTCTCTTCCCATATGAGAAAGCATCATCGTCAGAGACTTCATGTAACTTTCTGTGTCAAGAAGAGCCTTCAGCCTCCCCTGGAATCTCTTAGTGACCGATGTTCCCTAACGGCCACTAAGCAATGCGTTTAATTTGAGGCATATCAAGGCAGGCACTTTGAGATGGGGCAGTCTCAAAGCAGGTGCCTCTTCACCTGCGGCTGCTTGCGACCGATCCGCGGCCACGAGGCACCAAACCAGGGCAAGGATCTCGCGTCCCATCCGCAACCGCCCGGGACGCGCTGCTCAGGAAGCACGCGTGTCCTCATTGCCCTAGCAATTAATTTCTGCAAGGAAGCACTCAAGGAATTAATTAATTTTAGCCTTTCACCCACCCCAATGTTTTATTGTTTGGAAATTTCATAGTACCCTTTGAAAAAGGACACCTGCTTGCTGGAGTCGCTCGCTTTTCTTCCGCGGGAAGAAAGTGTGTGGCCTCTAAAGACAGGTATTTTGCAAGAAAACAACAACAAAAAATATATATATACTATATAAAATATATATATAGGGGGTTGCTGTTTGAGTAGATGAGCTGGCTGCCCCGTGGGGGTCAAGCGTGGAGTTCTTGGTGCAGTTCCAGAGGAGTTGGCAAGTTTTGTTTGGTTAAGATCCCTCGTGTAATTTCAGCTGGAAGTATCGGGCTTTTGTCTCGCTTCAAAAGGGAGAGAGAAGCGTATGCGATCCGTATTATATAAATATTTTATCCTCCGAGAGTTACTGGAATAAAGCCCCTCCTTTTGTAGTACCGAGAGAAGAGCTGCCTTGGAGCTGTAGGGTGTGAAGCTGCAGCCCCTTCCGACTGTAAATCACAGTCGTCCATAACTACGTGAGGAGGCCGGGAAGGCTGGAGTCGGACACGGAGACGTCGCCCTTGGCTGCTGCTGTTGCATCTCCATGCAGAGCTCTGTTTGCCGCTGCGCAAGGGCGTGCAAGCAGGGTTGGCCAAGGGCTTGTCCGTCAGCTGCCTGGAGGTGACGAGGGGGATGCCGGCTGGCCCGTGGGGAGCACGTCCGGGTAGCTTTGCCGCCTGCTTTTGGGCCGAGCAGAGGTCCAGGCTTCACGCGGGCCACGTAAAATCGGTGCTCCAGGAGTAATCTGGGACACAACAGGTTTTTTCGCTGCCTTGAAGGATCAGCCAACCCCTTTGATGAGGGCCCAAGCAAAGACAACCGCAAATCCCTAGGATTTCCTAGGTACTTTTGGTCGGAGATTGGACTGGGTTCCATTCTCACTGGGAAGAGCTGCTTCTGTGGCGATGAGGACATTGCTGGACATCGACCATGTGTGACTGACCCTGGCAGAAAACAGTTCTGCTGACACTCGGCTTCCGAGTTTGTAGACCAGCAGTCGTAACCCTTATCTCATTTGCAAAATGATGTGGTTTTCTTTTTCTTTCTTTTTTTCTCTTTTTGTCTCCATCTTCCCTTCATAGAAGGTCTTTTCCAGCCATCATGATGCTATGAAGAAATGGGGGAGGAGAAGGAAGCCCGTTTATTAATGTGACATTGGGTGAGGTGGCGTCATCTACTAGTGGACTACAAATAGCAAATGCATCTATGCAGAAAATGGATACAACAACAAAGTTATGCTTTTTCCCCCCAAAAACAGAGTACTAAGAAGAGTATTGTTTTGCATTGTGCATATGAATATTTAAGGTTCCTCTCTTGCACTGAAAATGGAGGCAAAATTTCTCCCTATTAATGACCTTTTTTTTTTTTTTTTTTTCAACTGCCCACGAAAGACCAAGTTATAGTAAGATTTCCTCGACACAGCAAGGTCAGGAATCTTCCAAAGATCTTGGCACCTCTCAAGGCTGTTGCTTAATGTGCATCATTTGCTCGAATAATACAACCCTCATATTTTCCAAGCCACTTGCACTTAAGTAATCACTTGCACTTATCTGCAGCGTAAACCTCATTGATTTTATTTCTCATTGGAAACATCACTAGTAGCAAATACGATCCTATTGGCTTGCAGTCTATTAGAAATGAAATTATATTAAATGTCTTGTGGGGTGTGAAGAGGTTAAGTCAAGGAGAGTCGCCTGCGAGAATCACCCTGGTGCAAGACATCAATCTGCTTTAGACTTAAACTGCGTGTCACCCACCAGCCCAAAATAGCAGTGATCATTAAAACCCAATTTGCTGCTAAACATTAATAGACATTTATTACATCATAACAGATCTGGAAGACAATTAAATTTAACTTTTTTTTTTATCCTTGATAACTTTCTTCTAAAATGTGTTATTCACCTGGCTTTTGCCATTAATCTCATTTGCCAGTGTTTTTTTTTTTTTTTTTTTAATTTTATTTGATAGTGTGACTCTGTGGGCATACAGTGGTGTGTGGATGGGTGATCTCTTTTTTCTCTTATTCCTTTCTTAACAGTCATTTTTTTGAATGGGAAAAGCAATTAACCTTGGTTATATAGCTTGCTAATTTCCTAATCGTCCCCCAAAAATGAAGGAAATTACATTTTCGTAGTGCAAAACAAGTAGTACCTCATCCCATCCATTTGGGAAAAGAATAGTAAGCAAGAGTGGAATAAAATAGGCTCTGGAGATTCATTTTTATGTGTACGAAATGGATCGCAGCTTTAGCACCGCGTTCACTGCGACTGCTCCAGCAAGGGCTGCCCTTTCCCTTTATTATTGCTGCTTGTGTTACACATACAGAGAGGAGCTCGGGGCGAGGAAATCTAGTGTTGCAAGAAGTTCCCCCCAAAATGCATGTTTATTTTTTTGCTGCGATTTCATAGCTGCAAAACTCTGCTCTTAGTACCACACTTTGCTTGAAGAAGTGCTGTTTAATCCCCTAGGGATTTTTTGGTGGGGAAAATTTTCAGCTAATTTCCTCCTCGGAGATGCCTCTTTCTCAGCGTAAAGCCAGACCCTGGATCTGTGCATATGGAATCATATCCATAAATATAATGGATTATAATAGATAGTTATAATATGTATCCGTTTCCCTTGCAATGCGCCGGCCGCGTGTTACTTGTCGGGGAGGAATTGCAGCACAAATTACTGTTTTGAGAGTCAAACCCCAGTGTTCAGCACCGTGAATCATTCCCAGAGCAGCAGAAAAAACAGGAGATTTGATTAAAAGTCACGCAAATTTTAAATCAAACAAATATGCCGAGCTATGTTTGTTTACCACCTGTTTCCTGAGCCTCCAAGCGGCTTTTGAGTCCTGTTTTTCAGCTTTTCCCTTTTTCTTCTGCTCTGTGAGGAGGAATTTGCCTAAGAAGAGAGCTGAGATTTGCATTATTCTGAGGAATTGCCACATACTGCGAGTCTCGCAGTGAAATCATTCCTGCTGGCAGCCTCGCTCAAGTGCTTGCCCGGGCGGTGTTTTCTCTTTATAAAAGGAATTACTGCAGACTAGTGCGTGTGAGCCATGGAAGCGCCGCCGATTTCCAAGGCTGCGCAGCCCCTCGGCCTCCTCCCGAGATGGCCCGTGGACAACACGGTTATCGTCCCTGCTAGAGGTGATGGTGAAACAGCGCTGGGTTTTGGCGGGCCACAAGTTCAGGAGGCTGCAGTAAAAGCCGCACGGTTTTCCCGATGCCCACATGGAAGCAGCGGAGAGCCGGGAGCCTTCTTTTAGCAGGCAGCGCTTGCATGAAGTATAAAGTTTTCTGGCAGTTGGGGTTTGGGGAGGTCTGCGATGCAGCTCTTTGCACATTTTGCAGCATCCTCGGAGGATGCCCTGCACCTCGGGATGCTTTGCAAATGTTACCATACATTTGCATACATTTGGGCAGCATGTGAAGGATGCATCTTCCTGTTTCAGATCCCTAGGGAAGTATGTGGCAGGAGATAACCAGCAGGCGCTTCCAGAAAGGCTGGAGCACTCGGTGCTGGAGATAGTTATGTGTGCAATCCCTGTATAATTCCTGTAAGTTTCTGAGTATGTTTCCAAGACACTTTATCTCTTCCCACCTGCCCAGTGCTCCAGCAGCAAGTCCAGGACGTGGGACAGGCTTGACTTTCACTGTGGTCTCTCCGTTCTTCTGAAGTTGCCTCGAGGAGCAAGGACAGGATGGTGACACGGCATTAATGTCACTTGAAGAGCGGTCGTTGGCCCCCCTGCCCTTGCTCCAGCCACGCAATGGGTGCCACAACCGTTCCCATGCCGTCCAGGAGACCTCTTTCAGCAGAGATTGCTTCTTGATCTTGAGGTTCAGAGACTGATTCTGCAGAGATGCCGAGAATGGGGAGCTCCTGCCACGGTTCAAACTCTGGCTGTAATCCTCAGCTTCAAAGTTAATCACTTCCCAACTTTTGCTCTGGAAAACAGCGGATTCAGTCGATACCTCGCAATTACACTCAGTAAGCAGCCTCCTGCAGAGCACGTGCAGGAATCTTTGCTCGTAAGGCATGTCATCACATCGCTTCTTTGTGGGCTTAAACTAGCGGCGTTTTCAGTTCAATGCTTTACATTAAACTGGAGAAGAAAAGACTTGGGCCTTTCTGTGTGGCTCTGCCTAATGAATCCCATTGGAAATGCTCCAGCCTGACGGTGCAGGGAGTGCCCAGCTGGGGTGAAGGAGGGCAGGTTCGGCTGGGCCGAGCGGGTGGATTGCTGGCGCGTTTGGCAAGTCCTGCTCTGAATCCCACTTTGATCTTTCCACCTCCTAAGTTACCGAGTTTCCTTCTCTTTTTCACCCTTGCTGTAGACTAGCATTCAGCTGCCACGGAGAACTGGCTGTTCTTGGCATCAGCTACCCATGCTGATGTTCTTGACCTCAACTGCTGGAGCACAGATTTTGGTAAATGCTGCGTTTGTCGGTATATCTGTGATGCTCATAACAGGGGAGGTCGGGACTCCTGCTTCATGGCGCCTCTTTGGTCACAATCTCTGCAATCTCAGGACCGTGGAGAAGGCGCTTGGCTGCACGTTGACCTTGAGCCTCTCGGCCACCCCGTGTTACGGAGCTGAGAAAACGCTCGGATAAATAAATGCCGAGGGTAGCCGGGGCGGGCAGAAGAGTTGGGGGGAATAAAACTTGGCAGCGCCAGCAGATATATTTATCAGGGGAGAAAAATGCAGCTCCCTGCTCGAGCTGGGGCCTGAACAATGCGGCGTTTGATGCGGGCGGCGAGAGGAGGCCGAACAGGGGGCACTTTGTGGCGGTCCGGCCGCGTCGCGGTGCTTCGCACAGAGCCGCTTGGCTCGCGCCGCGCTCGCACCGAGGACCAGAGTTGGCAGAAACAGCTGCTTTGCTCGGAGAAGAATAGCTGCTGTTGAGCAGAGATTTTCGGAGAGTTTTCTCTTTTTTGTTAATTAGGGCCGCTCTGCGAAGGCAACAAAGTCTGGGGCGTTTGAACCAATACGCCAAGCGCTTCTCGTGTTTCATCATCGGGTCAAAGTCAGCGGGGAGCAAAGTCTCAGGCTGATGCCATGGTGCAGCTCCGGAGTTGTGCGCTGTTTTTTTCTGCCCCCTGCCAAGGTTGAGTCACCGCGGCCATGTGGCCCCTTCCTGCATGATTAAAATGATGGGAAGCCGCAGTCCTTTTTTCAGTTAAATGAGTGAATGTTTCCCTTGCAGCCGAGGCGCTGATTTCCCTGCGCTTTCCCGTAAGCGCGTGGGATGGATGGGACCATTATTTCGGATACCCCAGGAGCTAAAAGTTCGTGATGAGTCACTGGCAGTTGCTGGCTTAGGTAGCTCGGGGGCGAGGGGACTTCCTGGCTCTGCTTGGGGTGTCAAAGCCAGGTCCGGACCCGTCGAAGGGGATCAGTTGTCTATGGAACGTGTCGGAGTGAGTTGGACACCACCGCACACACAGGTTCTAGGGCAGCGCCTAGACTCGTTGGGCTGGTTGCTTCTGGTCGTCCTCGTGGGCTCCCTGGGCCGTGGGGTTCAAAAGTGCTGATTCCAGCCCAATCTTAAGAGAGGAAAGTGGAGTATTAGGGACACACGTTGGCTCTCTGCACAGGGAGAAGTTTTAATTCCCCTTGTACATAGTGAATCCTTGAAGGGCAAGAAGGGGATAGACAGCAAAAAAGCCACAGTAGCTCCAATCTCAGCATGTTACTGACTGCTTTTTTTTTCTTCTTTCTCTTGCAGGTCTCATTCTGGATACTGACTGGCTGTGGGATTTTTTATTATTATTATTATTATTTTTTTTTTTGGGTTGGCTTTTTTTCCCCTCTCCTTTCGGATGTGAATCGAAGAGCAACAGTCGCGGCGCCGGAAGCAAGGGCAGGCGGAGGCTGGCGCCGGTGTGGCTGACCCCCTCTTTGCTGGGATACTTCCAAGGCCTCCTTCACAGTCATGTGGTCATCACAGCTGCTGTTCTTCACCATGCTCCTGACACCCTTAGCCCGTGGTGAGTGTGAGGTGGGACTGGGAGAAGAGTGGGACATGGGGAGGGTTTTGTCCACTTCTGCCTGCTGTGGTTTGTTTCTTTCCAGCATTCCTGCCCCAGGAAGGGGGAGATATCACAGCCAGGCTGCGGCCAGGAGCTGAGCTAGTGTCCCCACCAGCAGAAGTCCTCTCCGGTGGGGACATCTTAGTTCTAGCCCCAAGGGAAACACAAACGGAGGGAGTCAGTTAGTGGATTTCTGAGATGATAGAGGCTTCAGGAGCTGCTCTTCTCAGGGCTGGTTTCTAAGCGCTCAGAGCAGAGCTTAGCAAAATCTGGCCCCTTGTTGGCAGCTAATTGGAAGATGAGCCTCACATGGCATCTGATAGTGGCTACAGGTCCGTGAAAACATGTTTACAAATAGGGTGATTGCCTGTATGCGGGCCCCTGTTCTTAACATGCTGGCCCCACACGTTCTGCCCAGCGTCCACTGTGTGTGTGGCAACCCCCTAGAGACAAATCTACTGCAAAAAAGTTAGAAAACGAACTCCGCGTAACTGGGTGAGCGTATCTATTTATAGAGCACAACCTGTCTGCTCGTATCACTCTTTACACCTTTGGGTACAAAGGTTATCCGTATGACCGTTCTTGAAGCAAAACTCCCTACTGACTTGGAAATTCAAATGAATAATTAAACTGAGGCTACCAATTGGGGTGGGAAGGAAAGGGCTCTTCGGCAAGGTGCTCTCGCCTCTTCTCGGGGAGAGCTGAGTGGTGGATGTTTTGTAAATCTTCATGATTAAACAGTATATTAACAGGTAAAGCAGTGAGCAGTTTACTCGCTAGAAAGGAGATGTTTGCAGCGTGTATTTCAGACCTGGCAGCATCCCAAGGCCTGGGCTTCCAGGGCAGGGCTCCTTTGCTTGCACCCGAGCAACCTGCTCCTCTTTACTTCCCTTTGCTGGTAAGAGCAGCACCAGAGAGGCACTGTGGTGATCACTGTGGTCTCGAATTCCCTGTGTTCTCCAAAGTGACTGATTTTGGGCCTTAACAAAGCGTAGCGCACGCAGCAATCCTGGTCCTGCCTCTGTGCGCACCCAGCTTCATGCAGGGCAGCCAAAGGGCACCGTAGGTGAGGATCCAAGAATTACAACTTTGTTGTTTCAGTGCTGTAATAGTCTGGTGGAAATAAAAGAACCGCTTATTTGTAGTCCGATTAAGAGGGTAATCTAAATTACCCAATGTTACTAATAAATAATCCACCAAGGTGGCTCTCTGCCTGTGCTGATGCATTGGCAGGTGAGGTGGCACCATGTGGGGGACCTGCCTGGGAAAAAAGAGGGTTATTTTTATATTGTTCTAACTCTGAGTTTGCTAAGGGGTTGCAGCTTTCCTCTCCGGATGGTCCACAGGGGTGGTTAATGCTTGTGGCCGTGATTCGCTTGGGGCAGTGAACTGGGGGGAGAAGCCCCCACGGGCAGAGCTAAGCAGGGCTGAAGCCGAAACCAGTGAAGGGACAACATAGCCACAGCAAGCTCAAAATGACAACATCAGACACCCCAAATCAGGGGAGTTTTGCTGTTACACCTGGGACAGGCTGCGTGAGCATCGTCCCATCCCAGCGGAAGCTACAGCTGCAGTGGAACCATCTCCAAAAAATTCCGGAAATGCAGGTTGAGCTAAAAGAGCCCCGTGGGCCCTGTGGTGTTACTGAGCGCCAGGCCCGGTCTGGCAGCACCAGACGGGCCGGCGTTGAATTCCCAGGAAAACAAGATGCCTCCGAGGACGAATCCGCGCGGAGGCGCAGCGTGGCTGCAGAGTGACCTCCCTGCGGGAAGGACACTCGCTGCCTCGTCTCTCCGTGCGGGGAATTACTCGGAGCCGGAGCCCAACTGGTTTACTGTTTGCAGAGCAGAGATGAAATTCGGAGTCTTCTCCAGCTGCTGCCGGGGATCCCTCCTTGCGTGGGGACTATATGATGCTGGCAAGCTGGTCCCCGGTGATAGATGGCCGCTTAATGCGAGCTGAAGACTTGCCTTACCACTGTTTTAATGCCCCGGCGGTGCTGTCAGTGCTTAAAATACAAGCTCTGTTTCCTTTATACTCGTACGAGCGCCGTGTTAGCGAGCGAATGGTGGATAATTGCCTTTTTACTACGAAACTCGTTACGTAGTCAAAATGAAATACAAGGGACGGGTTTTATTAGTTGTGAAATAGCCGGGTTGACTTCCAGCCTTCAGCCCAACTTCGTTGTTTTAAAAGATTAATCGTCCTTGAAATATTTGTAATATTTGCTAGTCTTGGCATTTGGTATTACCTGCAGCGGTGCCAGCTTTCCTGCAGTGGCAGATAGGGTCAAGGTGGGTTTTCCTGATGAAGGGGGATGCCTCTCCTTAGATGTATGTGTGTGTGTGTGTGTGTGTGTGTATATATATATATATATATGTATGTATAAAAAAAAAGTATGTATATAATGTGGTGCTTTCATTAGTAGCCACGTCCTAAAATGAGAGGTCAAAAGTTCCTTTTCTGATGCCTGTCCAACCTATAAGCTGATAGAGGGTGAAATTCAACCTCGCAGAGACGCTCTGCACCACTTAGTTGGTGCTGGAGCCACTGAACGGTGCAGAGGCTCCCCTTGCTCATGTCTGAATTTCACACTGAATCAGGAGGGAGATTGTAAGAGGATTTTCTGATAAGGTTTTTCAGCAGTTTTCCTGCGGCACTTGGCAAGCGCGACCGCTCGGAGCATCTTCCCGTGTTACGGAGGGAAAGGAGATCTTTTGCCTGTGTTCTTTTGCTCATGGCATTGGATGTGCCCTCAGCCAGGAACGTTATTTTTTGGGAAATGTGCAGACCTGCAGCATCAGCACCCCTTTGTTAGGGGAACTTGGAGCTATCAGAGTTGAGCAAGAGCGGGAGGCTACAGGTGGGCTCCAAATTCCATCTGCAAGGTCTCCTTCCCTCGTATGTGTCACAGGCAGTGCCAGAGCACATGGGCTTCTTTGGGGCCTTATAGCAGGATAAAATACATTTGTTCTCCCAGCAACAGAGAGCGGGGAGCCCGTGATCCTCGTCCACCTCATAACGCGTCACAACGAGACCGGCTGCTGCTCTTGGGTGACCAGCTCTGGCTTTCGCCGTGGTAATAAAGCCATAAGATGTGACAGGCTGTGAATTACAGCGCAGTAATTCATGCCCAGCACGCGGAGGTATGAAGACAAAGGCCAAATGGCCTCCCTGTAGCTGAGGTGACTTATTATGGCATCATTTAATTCCCATTATGTTTTACTGGGATTATATAAATGTTTGCATGACGACTTTTCTTAAAGAAATTCGCTATTCCTAAATAGAGCGTTGAAGTGTAGCGTAGACCTGGCATCAGAGAGGAGTAAGTGACTTTGGTCTTGGTGAACCCTGAATTCCGCAGGCTTTTAGGTGTATTTAGGCCTTTATTAACCTAGGGCTTTTTTTAAAAAAAAAAAAAAGTAAAAAAAAATTGTTCTGCAGAACTTGAAATGCTTCTCTAGAGGAGAGAGATGTCCTCGTTGCAAGAGCAGTAGACATATTGCCCTTCATCTAGACTGTGGTCTGGGAGTTCAGAAATCCCTTCTGGAAAGGGGGGATTCGCTTGTCCTAGGTAGCTTTCCTTGCTGCTTAGGGTGCTCAGGGCCATGGAAATGGTTCTTTTTAACTTCTTATTCCTCCAACCTTCAAGCTCTTTGCATTTTCTCTCCCGTACATGACACTGAGGTTCCCAGAGGTTTCCTGGGATAAATAAAAAACCTTCTTCCCAATGAGAAGCTCTAATGAAATGATGGAAGAGCCCCCACGTAGCTGGCACGTTCATTTAGATGCCATATGTCTGGGGCAATGCCCAGCATTATTTTTCCTCTTGGGATTCAGGAACTTGTTCCTCCACCAAGCCTGGATCCTCATGTGAGACATTGATGGGGCTACAGCTGTTTCAGGGTTCGTGAGTATTTGGCTTCTAGGAATATGAGAGTGGCCCAAAGAAATGCCACGCTGATCTCAATTGCAAGCAGTGCCTCTCATTGCTATAGTTTGGGGCTACATGTAAATATTGTAAAAAATCTCTGCTTGATATTCTGCAAATGAACACATCAGAATAATCTTTTTATATGTCCTCTTGTAGTTAATGATCCCAAGCAAGACGGACTTTGACATTTTGTGCCATTCCTGTGGTAGGCAGTCATCTGATGAAGTGGCTCTAAGGTCATTTTGCAAAAGCAGTGGAGTGGAGCAGTCATTTTGTGAGCTCCTGATGGGTTTTTTTTCTTTTCTTCTATTAGTCATTCTGCTAAAGGACTGGTTTCACACCCAAACTGCAAGGTGACATAGATGTACATGGCACGAGACGATCGTGTAAAATTTTGTCTGTGCCTACACTTGCACAGTACGCTGTGTGTACGCTTGTGATAGTAATTAAAATTCCCCTTTGGATGTGGAAAAATGTAGGAAGCCAAAGGAGACAGATGTCCCTTGGCTACAACCTGTGTAGCACCAGGACTTTCCTTATATCTGAAGCTAGAGGTGCTGTACGAGGCTGATGGGGAGCAAGCCAAGGCTGAACAAGGCTGGTGAGTGGGGAGCAGAGGAGCAGAAATGGGCCCCTTTCTTCCTTTTTCTCACCCCAGTTAAATACAGAGGTGTTTGGCTGCCGGTTCCTCGCTTAATTCCACCTACCTCTCGCCTACGCAGTCAAACGGAGCTCATTGACTGCCATGAATTGGCTGATGGTTAATTCAGGCTGGTAGTTGGTTAATACCAAACTTCCCGAGGGACCTTTCCTAAGGTTCAAATGCCTGGAAGCTGCCCGGGGCATGGAGCAAACCTGCTCTTCAGGGCTGTGCGTGCAGGAGCTGGGACCTGGATGTGGTTTCACAGCTCACGTGGCTGCATGGGACTGGTGCAGAGCCAGCATTTGAAAGGGCAGACATTTGGTACATATATATATATATAAAAGTATATATGTTTTTTCCCCTAATCCTTCATGATGCAGCTGTAATGCATCTTTTTGGGATGTGCAGCCTCCCACAGCTAGGGTGTCGCTCCTGTTTCTTTTCCTACTAACTGGCTAAGTTTAAAGCCTTAAGAGTAGGAGGACAAAAAAAAAAAAAAAAAAAAAAACACCTTCTCAGGGTTGCCTGGCACTGATTTCCTTATCTATATACACTGTGTGTGTTGAAGTCTAAGCTAAAAGAAGGAGAGTGAGAGCAGGGAGACGCATTACACGGCCCCCTTCGTTCTCGCACCACCTCCTCCCTTGCCGCTCAGCTGCTCCCACGGGATTTGGGTAGAGCTGCAGTTTTCCTCTTCGGAAGAGCCCCCTTGGCCTGGAGTGCGGAGCAAACAGGAGCTCCTTATTGTAAAAGAAGCTGCTGATTCCCTAGAAGGGGGCGACGGGAAGCCCTTGCCCCCCGGGGGTGCCCTCAGAGAGCGTCTCCCTTGCCGCACGGATCCGCCCCGAGCTGCGGCCTGGCCTCTGTCCTTGTTCTTGCGGGAGGCTCTTCCCCCCTCCAGCCCTTCTTGGAACAAGTAGCGGTTGTCTGTGCCGCTGATCTAAATGAGGATTATTTTTCCCTGCAGCCCTCGTGGCTGAAAATCCATCCCCAAGTTTTAATTCGCAGGGTTTTACTTTTATTATTCTGGCGCTGGAGGCTGCACAGAGGGTTGATTTAGTTTTAACGAGAGCAAATGACAAAGCAGCTTTGATGCTTCAATCTTGTGCGGTGTTTTTCTCTTGAGGGCAGGCTGATGAGCAAGGCCCTTAGACCGTCTGGACGAGCGGAGCGGTGGCGGATGGTGCTGGGAGCTCAGCTGCATTGAGGTGCTTTTGCAGCCAGGGAAAACCAGCACGGTGCCCTACAGCAGTCACAGGTGCCCGCTGTGCCTATCTCAACGTTTGCCACTTCTGCTGTTTCTCTCCAGAAACAGAGTATTTCTCGGATGTCAGCGCTGGGCGGCTGGCACGCGATGAGCGCTCCTCCATCGCCATTCCTCATCTTGTAAGCAAGCGCAATTAAAAACCTTCCGACTGGATGTGGCTCTGGGAGAGTTCTCCGGACTGAAATCTAATAACGTTCGGTTGCTTCACTTAATTTGATTGGAGAAGAAAAAATAAAATAAATAGGCCTGCTGACTCAAAGCCAAGTACATAATGAATTTGTGCCATTGGCAGACACCTTGCTTTCCAAGCGCCGCTGACGGGAGTGCTTGGAAGTCGGACGTTAGCATGTCAGACAGCCATAAAAAATACAGTAGTTGCTTAAGTTTGGGCTCCCGTCTGGCAGAACAGGTCTGGACGTGAAGTTTTGCGAGCTCTTGTTTGAGCGAGGATGTTCTGGCACGTCCTTGGTGCTGCTGAGTGCCTGGTCGTAGAGCAGTCACTGTGACACCCTCCTGGCACGTCCTGAATTGTAGCCGTCAGGATGCAGGGGCAACGTGCTGGAATTTATGGTGGCCTTAGATTAAAGGGGTGGAAGACAGTAAGATGGAGGAGGTGAGGTGGAAATGGATGAACCTGCAGGCTCCGTGCAGCGTCCTTGGAGAACGGAATTAAAACCAGGGGTGGGAAGAGGGTTTAGCAGAAGCACAGGTGATTTAGACTCCCTTGCCATTCGTCGTGATTGGTGGCAGTGGTACCAAAAGCCTCCTGGCCTCCTCGGGCAGGTGAGAAGGGTCTGTTTGGGTGCTTCACGGAGTCTATCCTGTGGCCTGTCGGCCCCACTGACCCTGGGTGTCCCCCCAAGGCGTCTGTAGCACCTGGGCGCTGCCCTTCCCTCCTGGAGCGTTGGGTTGACGTCTTCCTCCTCCAACGAGCCAGCAGTTCCTGCAAGGTTTAGTAACTCAGTTATTTAGGGTCACACCTTGAGGCTACGCAGACCTTCAGCCCGGGAACACGCGGTGACAACGCAGCACAGATACCATCTTTTGGGCAGTAAATACAGGGCAGATGAGAAGCAGTTGGGATGTGGGGGAAGCGCCGGCTCGTTGAACTTGGTTATCCCTTGTTGGCAAAAGGCAACCGAACGGAAGTTTGGAGGAGGGCTGGAGTAGCCAGTATCCCGCTGGAGAACTGCTGTGGTGGGACCGAGAGTCCGTCGCCGCCTCAGGAGGAAACTGGACTTGGCTGCTGAAGTCGAGCCCTGCCAAATGGAGCCCTCGTGTGCGGGGCAGAGCTCCCCAGTGCCTCATGGGGAAGGCTGCTTAGTCGAGGTCCTGCTTTTCTTAGATGAGGAACTTCAAAGAAAACCTGGAATCAATTTTCCTTTTCCTTCCCACACCTCAGTCCTCCCCACCTCCAAAACCGAGAGCGGAGACCCCTGAAGGTGATGCTGTTCTTGGGCACCTTCTCCGGGGCGCCTTTGTGGGGTCCTCAGGGTGATGCTGCTCTTCCGCCGTGGCCCTGGGAAGCAGCACTTCGTCCTGGGGTCTTCGCACGTGCTGCTTTAGGACCTTTTACTGCATTTGGGTGCTCACCCCGGTGCTGCAGAATCGTTATGGTTGGAAAAGACCTTCAAGATGAAGGCCAACCGTAAACCCTTCAACCCTGCAAGGCTGTTGCACCGGAGTGGGGCAGGATTGAGTAGGTGTCAACAAGACCTCTTGTTGACGTCTTGGGGAGCCTTAAGGGTCTCCTCTCTGGCCTTGGCTTGCAGAAGCCTTAAGGGGGGCACGTGGCACATGGAGGCACCAGCGGCTTAAGGGTCTCTGTGCCGCGGGATTGACCATCTTGGGGCTTCGCCTGGAAATGGGCACGTGCGTTTCGTGGTATCGGTGCACAAAATCTGTCCCCAGCACTCACTGTGCAGCAGAACACGGACATTGTGGAAGACTTTTCAGAGCGAGCAGAGCATATCTGTATCTATATATCTATATATATATATCTATCTATATATATATAAAAATGTATATATAAAAAGGCAAATGCCACGGTGCCGTCAAAATTTCGTGTCGTTGCTCTCGAAACGAAACCCTAGAGGGTGCAATTAGGGAGAGGGCTTCGTTTTCACAAAGTTTCTGGACTTGACACCAGTTTCCTTAATTTGACACCTCTTTGTTCAAACAGAATATCAGACTGGCACTTAAATTACACTCTGAGTGAAGAACTTAATAATAACCGTGCCGTGTAATGTGTTTAAATGAAAGCACCGTGTTGTTTCAGTCTGGGGTTTCAGATTTAACTTTCAAATGCTTTTCATCTCTGGATTGCAAATTTGACAGATGCTTTTTATGGGTAGTAGCTTGTAAAGACTATTTTCCTTTACCTGACCTAAAGGACGCAAAGTTTATTTGCATTTGAGCAAGAGTTTGCAGCACAGCGAATTAGCAGTAAACTGATACTTTGGTTCTTGTGTTTTGCAAAAATTAATTCCTCCCAGGCTCTTTTTTTTTTTTTTTAAATACCATAATATGTTTATACAAAGTATTTTTTCAGACAAAGAAATCTCATTTTCTGTTCAGGAGATCGTATGGAAATTTGCACAGACTAATTGGCAACACTCAGTAAAATCCTGTAAAATAGACTAATGTTCTTTGAGAGCACTTTGTGTGCTTTTCAGGTCGTAATTTGAGTCCCCTGGATTGTACACACACAAAACGTATCCGTGTTGCTTTGCAGTACAGTTTGCTGCATACCCTATGGATATCCTTAGAACTATTAGTAGTTATATCCAGTGCTGGTTTTATTTTGTATCGCTTTAATGCAAGTCTAACTCTGCAAAAAACAGTGGTGAAAAATTGAGAAGTGCAGAGTGTCCTCGAGCTGGGGGATGTGGCCGACGCGCATCTGCTGCTGCATCTGCTGGTGCTGCAGATGCCGAGTGCAGGATCGACTTAGGTTATTTATTTTATTTAGTATATTTAGCTTATTATTTTTTTAATGTGTGCTGTGGTTTCTGCTTCTGCGTGCCGGGAGAGTTGGGGGAGCCTTATGGTATGGGGGAAATGCTCCCATGGCACCTGCGATAACTCAGCTCATCCCAACCTTCTCAGAGCACCCCAGGGCTCGCTAAAGCCCTGTGGGCTCCTTCCTGTGGAGGCCAATCTTTGGTGATGTTTAAAAAGAGGTTTTTTTTGGGTGAATTATGTCCTTAAATGGGTCTTATTAAAGTTTTCCCCCTCATTTCGGACCAGGTGCGTTGCTGGCAAGCCGGTCCGAGAACATCAGAATCACCGTATGCGCTTAGATTCCCCGTGACGGCGTAAATAAAAAATAGCTTTGGAGAAACTCTTGATGTTAAAGGCGCCTTATAAAAATGCTGGAAACTTTCTCAGAGGGAGTAATTTGTTTGAGTCATGATCCTTGTTAAAAAAAAAAAAAAGAGAGATTTCCTATTTTGAGGTTTGACATTTCTCCTTCTGCAGGCTGGTTTTCCCCATCCGAACCAGCCGTTGGCTGCGTTTTGGTGGAGACTTGTTCAGGCTGAGCTCGTTAAGAAAGCTCTGCAGCTTTGTGAGGCTGCTTGAACGCCTCTTTTGCTTCGTTTGCCCTCCGTGGTTAGAGAAAAAACAGACCCAGAGGATTTTTTTTTTTTCCCTGTTTGGCTAGGCCAGAAACTGGAGCAACATGACAAGAAAAACAGATTTTTTCCCCCCTCTTTTTATTTTTTAATCATAGGGAGGAAGCAAATCAGTTTTCTAATGAAGATAAAACACGTCTTGAACACAAATAGTGTGAATGAAACTATGTTTTTTCATGAGTTCAAAAGAAATGTTTCTCTTTTTTAATGCTTTTTTTTTTTTCCTAATAATGTTTCAATCCAACATTTTGCTAGATGGCTTCATAATCAACTTACTGAAGATACTTGACACCAGAACTGCCTCTTGGTGACTAGACTATTTAAATGAAAAACCTGCATTACATGAGTTGTCATCACCAGGCTGTACCTTGTGATATTTTGTGATATGCCCGTTGATATTTAGTGTTTCGTTTAAAAAATTAAAAAAAAAATAAGTGTGTGGCTTGTCAAGGCGGTGAGGAACGTTCTAAAGACTTCTGCTGACTTAGTGCCTGTATTCACTTAAGAAGAGTAAAGCATTTGAGTTGAATGACTGGAAATGGTGATATGTGTTTATACAAAGTCCCTGAGTGGTTGGGCTTGGAAGGGAGACCATGTAGTCCAAGCCCCATCTCAAGCAAGGTCACCTGGAAGATGTTGCCATGCCTAGTTGGCCTGTGACCATCTCCGAGGATGGAGGCTTCTCTCATGTTCAGCTCGTACTTGTTTTCCCCCTTGTTTTGTTCCCAAACATTGGGAAATTACAGCGCAAGCCACAGACTGGAGGAGAAATGCAAGTTCTTGATACTAACCCGGTGTTACAAGGTGCATAAGCACCTTGGCATATACGTCAGCGCTGAACAGAGATGCTGGAAAGGTAAAGAAAAGCAGCGCGCGTGTTTGTCAACACAGATGCCTCTGGAAGTGTATTAGTAATTAGAAAAATGTTCTGCTACAAATTATGAAAATTAGCTGGAGACTGGTTTCAGTTGCTCTCATTTGCTCTCATTAACGCTTTAGCATAATGCACACAAGTCAAAAAGGGAGTGGAACCTTTTTTTGTGTCTTTTCAGAGGGACTCGAAAAGCAGCTTGGTTTATACTCTCCTTTTTAGTCTCGTTAGAAGTGATGATTAAAACACGCAAGCCCCTTAAGATGACTCTGCTGAAGGGATTTGTTTATTTTTTGTAAGGATGACTCGACCAACCTAGTCCTTGGCCCATGCAAAGCCAGATGCTGGGGGAACGTTGTTGCTCCTGGACAAACCCAGACCAGGATTAGCATTTTGCTTCACCCTGTGAAGGTCTTGAGATCCCACCACGGTGCTTGGGGAGACCCGATGGATGCTAGGGAGTGGAGCTGGTCGTGTCATGAGGAGAAACCTGACCTCCCAAGCGGTGTCTTGTGTTGTCCGGGCCCTGCAGCTGCCCATGGGCACCTGCTCCGGGGACGTGGTGGCAGTCGATGCCATGTCCAGGGACACTGAACCAAGCGCCCGCAAGGGAACCAGGAAAGATGATCCGCAGAGCAGCTGCTCCCCTGAGTTGTGGCTCCTCGGAGCTGCCGAGGGCCCGGCTGGCACCTCTCCAAGCGGCTCCTCCCGCTGGGCTCCGGACATTGGGGTCGAGCAGCAAGACCCAATCCCATAGCACATCGTCCCCGTCGGCACAGGCGGGTCCGCGTGCCCAGAGGAACGTGCTCATGGAACCTTGAAATATTTCTGGACATTGTTTCCAGACCCCGGCAGTTCTGCGGTGCCGGTGTAGAGCGCGAGTGAGGAGAGCGGACAATAGAAGGCACAAAATACTAGTGGAGAAGTGAAAATAGTCATGGGGAGGTGTCTTTGTAGGGATTTAATGGGCACGTTTTCGCACTCTGCTTCCTCGCAAAAGAGAAGGTTTTAGCCCTCAGTGCTTAATAGGATGCAATAAAATGTAGACTTGGATATCAAAGGAAGCAGAATCTTTAATTTTGCTTATTTGAATGATGGTCCTTGAAACAAATTATGTGCGCGCACTGCTTTATATCTGCAAGGGAATCATAATCCCTCGTATATTTATCTAAGGCGTAACGCGCTTTTGTTTCAGCCGCACGATCTTCCAAGATGTTAATTCTGCCTAGACGTCTGCAGGCGCTTCAGGTTCAACACTGCTCTGTGCAGCGAGCGCGGGATTAGCTCAGGACTCTCCCTTGGGTGCTCTGGGACATCGAGGAGCCTTCTGAGCAGGTGCAAATAGTTTGTCCGCTTGCTAAGGGTCAGCAAGGCCGGATTATTGGGGCAGGCGGGTTCCGAAATGGGCCGTGATGCTCTTGTCCATCCTGCACCTTCTAGGAGCCAGCGAGGTGTTGGGACTACACAGGCCGTGCAAGAGGGACAAGTTCGGTTCTGAGAGTGCCAGAAGATGCCTCCTGCTCTCCTAATAATCTGAATGTATTTAGGGCAGCACTCTTAGCCAGAGAAGCAAGTATCCGATGAGGGACAGCAGTCTTCTGCTTTGAGGAGGGCTAATGGCTTAATTTTCCTTTCAACGTTGCTTTGTGCGGCGGTTAAATAATTCAGTTGTTTGTGCTTCCTTGTTGGAAGACGTCTGTGCCGTAGGAAAATGGGATCAGTTTTTAAATTGCAGCCTCCTCGTAAAAAGGAAGGGGAAGAGAATTTCACTGAGTTAATGAAAAATGGCTCTATTACAATAGCTACTAAAGGTGAATCTTAGAATTTATTTTTTAATGAAGTCGTGGAAGGCGTTGGCAATATTAACTGTGTGCTTAGATCTCCTTCTCTCTCTCTCTCTCTCTCTTTTTTAATTAAAAATAAATCTTCAGGTTCCATTTATGTTAATGTACTTGGTAAATAATTTGGTGAAGAAGGAGCTGCGGGAGCGGAGCTTGGAATTCACAACCAGAAGGGCAAATCTTCGGCCTGAAGTTGCATGGTTTTGCCACCACGCTTGCATCCCATCTCTCCAGGGGTTTCTCCCTGCCTTCTGGTCCCATTCGGTTGGCACTGCATCGTCAGCAGGATGATACCTGGCCATATTAATGTCAAGAGCACTGAGATGAGCGACAGCTTCATTAATTGAGCAGACATTTGGGCTCGACTTGGTATCCTAAGGTTTTTATAGGTCTGCTTGGAGCTAAAATGGGAGGAAACGTTGCTAGCTTGTGACCTGAGCTCCTAGATGTGTCGATACAGGTAGGGACTGCAGCTGTAGGGGAGGGCTCCTGATTAAAAAACCAAATCCCAGCCCTAAGAGTTTGAAGAGCATCTGCTTTGAATTGCTGTGCTATAATGTCACCTCCCTGCTTCGACTCCTACCTCAGCCACAGCAGCGGGGGATATTGCTGGATTAAAAAAAAATAATAAATCCTGCTGGCAAAGTAGAGCACGAAGTTGGCTCTTCTTCCCTGGCCGTGTTGGAGAAGACACGGTTTGCTGAATATCTTTTACATGGATAATTGATTACACTTGTGCAGCTCCAGTAAATGCGTCAAATCTAACAGAAGCCTCTGTGCTTTAATTTGCCTGAAGAGCTTCTATTGCTTATAATGCAAAAAAAAAAAAAAAAAAAAAAAAAAAAAAAAAAAGACATGTGTTGCACTGATTTTTCTCATTTTGGGCCCAGTTTTCCTGTGGGGTGGTGTTCTCCATGTATGCTTTTGAGAGCACCCAGAAAACTGCTGTCTGGTCACGTCATATGGGCATTAGAGAGACAATAAAATGAGAACCCCACTGTACCTTTTCCTTTTTGTTTTTTTCTTTTACCAGGGTGCTTGTCAGAGGTGAAGGGCACTTTCAGGCTTTTGTGGCAGCCAGGGAGGGCAATTGGGCAAGAAGCGAGGCTTGGAGATTCAGGATATTAAGGGAACCCTTATGCCCACCTCCCTTTCCACACGTGGCAGCACAAATGCCGTACTTGCTTTACCCAGCATTTGTGCTGCAGATGCTTCAACGTGCCAGGTAGCTCTCGGGTAAACTTTGTAATCTGTTTGCTTTTGGTTTCAAGTCTTTTTTTTCCGTGGTTGACAGGTCACTGTTGGTAAATACAAGAGGTTTTGGTAGCCCTGCCTTCAGCTGCAGATGCCAGAAGGTGTTGGGAGTTGGCCCTGAGCTCGCTGCAAAAAGGCGTTTGAGACGGGAGGCAGAGCTGCAAGTCATGGGTGAGCTCAGTTCCCTGCTGAGGGTGAAGGTTTGTGTCACTGCTGACCACGCAGAGGAGAATTGTTGGGATGGAGAAGTTATCTGGCCTCGAATACGCTCGTGTTACAGGTGCACAGCATTTTTTAGGTGAGCTCCCTATGCAGGGAAGAACTCTTAAAAGTATTGCACGGTAAAAAGAAAGCCAGCAGGAAAGGGAATATAATTCTGCAGGAACCTCCTGGGAGCACCGTCTGTTTTCCCACGAGGTCCTGATGGAGGAAGCCCAGGGAGACGTTTGCGTTTCAGATTGGCCCAGTTGAGTCACAGTTTGACAGGTGCTGGAGAAGAGGAGTTTTCAGGTGTTTTGATCGTGCCCAAATGGCCAAACCTTTGAGGGGGGAAAGAAAGGAACATTTTTGCAGCCCAATTGCTGCATTAGTCTCCTAAATTTCATCAAGGATAATTTGCTAGTGGGGAAAAGAGCATGGAAACATGTCAGTTCACAAGCTGGATTGAAGGTATTTGAAAGCCTTGTGTTCTCATTTCATAATTTCACCACCTTTTTTTAACCTGAACAACAACAAAAAAAATGTTAATACAAGTTTGGGAATGAAAAAGCATTTCAAACTTAATCTTTTCATTTAGGAGATGTTCAAGTGGGACCCTTTGACAATTTGAAACTTTTCTTTTTATATGCAATTTTTTTTTCCCCCAAAAAAAGATTTGTCAAAACTTCCCCTCTTCCCCTGAACAGATTTAGTTGTGACAGATAATCATTTTCTGATGAAAGAACAAGTTTTGTCAGGAAATTGTGCCTGCTTAATCCACGTGTGTGTCAAGGAAAGCATAAAAAACAGGGGCACTTGAATAAAATTTTAGCTCTTGTGGTTTCTTCTAACTTGTTGGGATTACCCAGGAATGCTTTGGCTTACGGAGGAGCTGCCGATGGCTTGCAGAATTTTCCAAAAAGGGGGAAAAGCGATGAAATCGAGTTCCCCGGAATACACCGAGACAAAGCCCCCGTTATCCTCGAAATGCCACGTTTATTTTGAGTAACGTGGAAGAGGCAGGTCCCGTGTTGCAGGTGAGGATGTGCCGTAACGCGGGGGTCTCCAGTTGACCAGCACGCCTGAGCTTCTAACTGAGCCGTCTTTTCCCATCTGCGGATGGGAACACGGGGGAAAAACATTAATTTGGTCAGCAGTTTCTGCTAGGCAAAGTCGTTATTCCAAGGTTTCTTTGGCTTTATTTCTTTGGCATTGAAGCCTTTTCATTCCTGTAATTCATCGTTCTGGCAACTTTCTCCCTGTGACGGTTCTTAATTGGCTATGTTATTTGAGGACTTTGGTAGTGGTTTTAGGAAAAGGCCTGGTGACTTTGTCTGTTCAGGCGGTTGCTCTATTTTTCTCTCCAGTTCTTTCAGTGTAGTTTATTTATGTTTGTTATAATACACGTGGGTATGTATATATAAAAAAAATGCAAATACTTAAAAAGCTTAAAAAAAACAGAACATAAATGTGTGGCAAACGTGTGGTGTGTAGGATGGAGAGAGGGCAAACCCTTCCCGTGTTCCTGCCCGGATCCCACGTGCAGCGTGCCAGGAGGAGCCCTAAAAGCTGAGCTGTTAATAGAGCCATGCTAGATATCCTGGGCGAGCGTTTTATTATGTTGCAGAAATATTGTATCATCGGACCTCTTTTTATTTAATGCAATATTTAATATTGTATCATCGGGCCTCTCTTAAAATGGCAAGAACAAAGCGGCATCGTGAAATTAATTTGCCCGTTGAAACGCAGCTTTGCCGCGAGCCCAGCGCGGGACCGGCCGCACGCAAGCGGTTCTTCTTCCACCCTGGCAGAGCCGTTTGACCCCCGGGGAGTGGGATGGCCTGGATTTGATCCATATTTGCTTTATGGTTAAGCTGCCGGATGCCGGCGCGGATCCAGGAGGATGGGGTTTGAGGGGTGGTTCGCAGCGTCTCGGGAGCAGGGCATGCGCTGGGGAAGAACTCTCTGCTCTGTTTCAATCCCTACGTTTCCAGGTGGTGGAGAGAGACAGCGTGTGTGGGGCTCCCGTTGGATGTTTCCCTTGGTGATGTCTTTTTCAAAGCTTTTTTGGGAGAATTGGCGTGTGAGATGTGCTCACCCCCGCTGCTGTTGCTACCTCCCTCCAATGCTATCCTTGAACTCAACAGGAGTTTTAACGTGGAGTCCAGGCAGTGCTGGGCCAGTGGAGGCTTCCATGATCCTTTCCCAAGGAAATAACTACCTTCTTCATGACTTTCCTCTTCAACAGAGCGTAGAGGAGAAGAGGGGAGGACATTTGCTGCTTAGGGTCTTCTCTGCACCGTCGCTGGGTAGAACATGACGTATGTTCATCACTGCTGCCTCTCCGCCACCTCTCTCACATTCGCTCTGCTTTATTGTTCCTAAACAGTGACGGCATCTTCTAGCATCCTCCTACCTGATGCTTTCTTCTCTTCCAAGTGTCACAGAATTCCCTAGGGAAAGCAGTGCTGGGTCGAGCTGAAGACCTTCTGACCCAGGGTCCGGTCTGCATCAGCTGTTAATAGCAGGTGTTCGAGGTGGGAGAAATAAAAGCAGTGTGAGAATAAGAGCACAGCTGTGTTCGTTCTCCCGGGGGGCATTCCTCCTTCCTCATGATCTGCTTGAAGACTTGCAATCCAGAGATGACATCTGGGCTGTCCGGTAGGACTCGCTGATGGATCCGTGCGAAATGGATTTGTCTGGTTCTTCTTGAACGCTTCTCTGGCTTCTGCATCCTCGTCATCGTCACTGTGGCAGTGAGTTCACAAGGTCATCACATGCCATGTGCAAAAAATATATCACTGTGCGTGTTTGAGCCTTGGAACTGATGGGATTTGGGGGCTTCTTGTTTGCTGAGTGGTGACAAGTACTGAACAATTACATCTCATTTACCTTCCTCGTACCATGAAGGGTTTTATGCATTTCAGGCCCCCACCTGTTTACGATTTCGAGGAGCTATCTCAGTTTTTCAGTGGTGTTTTCCTTTAAGAGGGCATTTAGTGCCTCCTCGAGTGGCAGCCATCCCCCTTGAAACACACTCAATGGCAGGGGGAACTGTGCCTACCTAGGGACATAAAATAGCCTGGCCAAGCACTGCCTTGGCCTTCAGGCTCCAGTTAAGGTGCCCAGTGTTGCTCTATTGACACATACGGTGGGAGTAAGTGAAGATAATAGGGTCGATAACCAGAGAAATAGAAAACACCGAGCGTGTGCCGCGTGCTGGCATTTATTTTAAGTGGCTAAAATAAGGCATAACTGGAAATCTGGAAGAGGCTGTATGGTTGCAAGTGGCTATTTTGTGATCTATTTAGAGTGGGTTTCTCTCCATCTTGCTAGTGTGTTACTCGTAGATGACTGCAGGATCCCTTATCAGCTCTGACTGCTACTCAGAACGGCGCCGATGTTCTGATTTGGTGCTGAGTTTTGTCCAAGTTGTTGGTTTTATTGTTATTATTTATTTTGCACTCTCTTTACTTGCTTTGCCCTTGGGTCCTCTCTCTGGCCTGCCGTTTTGTTTTGGTTCCAGGGCTCTATGGAGAGCTCTGAGAGGGTGTTGCAAGCCAGCGTTGGTCACTTAAGGCATTCTCAGCTCCTCTAAGGGATAGAAAAGGTCATGAGACCGTCTCCTCAACTGCTGAAGTCTCTTCATGTCTTGAATTCTGTATATCTCTAAATCTGGAGGCAAAGCAAATAAATAAAAAAGAGAACCACCCAGAGGTATAAACCATCCAGCTCGTATCTTTGTGAAAGATACACTCATACATATCAAAAACAGATATTTGACAGCCCAAGCAAGTCCTAGCCCGCAGTGGCTCGTGGCAAAGGCAGCTGTCGCGTGGAAGCCGTGTTGGTGGCGCGTCCTGCACGCTGGACTCGCTGTCTCCATGGCGCGATGCTAACTGCAGGGTTGGTCTCTTTGTGCGCCTCAGTGGTCGCCAGCTTCCTTCTCGGTGGTCTCCCTGGGAGGATTTCAAGCTAAACCGAAACCTTAAAGAGTGTGGCACAAAGCCGTGAGGAGTCCCTGTACCGCGTGCCTCCCTGAAGACGAGTGGCAATCTTTCTCATGGCCACGCAGATAACGTAGATCCCACAGCATTTCTGGGCCAGCTGCCTGATTCCTCTGGCATGAGCATACGTATATTTGCCAAATCCTGCTTCCTTTTGCTGCACTTTTTGCTGTGGTGCAGGTTGACAGGGGTGCAAAGAGCCCAGGAAGCACCATGGTGAACATGTCTACAGAGCAGGAGCCTTCGTCACCCTGCTCTTCCACAGGTGCTTCTAGGTGAGGATTTGGTGGGAAGCAAGTTTATTAATGCAAAGGGTATTTTCCTGCTATGTTTGTTTCCTCTTCCATGCCCCTCTTGGTGTTTTTCATACCCGTTTTTCTTTGTTTTTGAAGAAATCTCCATAGCAACCTCCCTGGAACAAGGAGGAAGCCTGGGAGGAGTGAGAGAAGCAGCCTGTGAGCATGGCCAAGGCATGGGCTGTCCTTGCCTCTTCACCTTCGCTAATGAACCACTAGCACTAGACCAGCCTGGAGGATCCAGATCAAGAGGCGACCACAAAATGAGCTTTGCACCTCATGAGGGGGCACTGACCCCGGGGTATGAGCAGAGAAGATGGTCCAAGGTTGCCTGGGCTTGGCGAGTGTCTTTGCCCTAGACATGGAGCAAGGCTGTTGCTTTTACCCAAAACCAAGATGCAGGATAAGGCAGAGTTAATTCCTTAACGCTGGCACGTAATTTTTTGGAGGCAGTGAAGGTTCCCCAGTGCCGAATCCACCCTGGGAGGAGGCGAAGCAGAAAGACCCAGTGCAGGGCTGGGCAGGCAATTGAGAAGCAAGCATGGGCCAGAGGAACCGGGGAGCAGAAGGCACCAGCCTCCTCCCCGTGCACATGCGGCGCCTGAGGAGGTTGCCAATATCTGCCCGCCTTATTTGCAGCTACACCATGAGTCAGCAGCCTGTGTGCTTGGCTCTGGGTTGCCAGGACAGCTGCTACACAGTCTCAGCCACCCTGCTAAGTGGAAAATAAAACCCTAGGGGTGGATGGCCAATGTGGGGTGAGGTGCAGCAGGTCTGTTCTTCAGCCAGCGAGCAGGTGCAAGTGGGTTGTGATGGCAAACCCATGGAGAGGTCATTGCATGGAGGCTTGTACGGCTGCTGTGCAGGACTGCCCCTCATGGCTGGGAATCATAAAATCATAGAATCGTTATGGTTGGAAAAGACCTTCAAGATCATCAAGTCCAACCATAAGTCCTTCAACACCATCCTGCTAAACCATGTCCCTAATTGCCTCATCTACACATGTTTTGAATGCTGTCAGGGACGGTGACTCCGTCGCTTCCCTGGGCAGCCTGTTCCAATGCTGGACTACTCTTTCCTTGTAGAAATTCTTCCTAGTATCTAACCCGAACGTCCCCTGGTGCAACTTGAGGCCACCTCCTCTTGTCCTAAAATGCTGATGCTGGTGGAGCCACCAGAGGGGAGAAATCACTGCACCCTTCCTTTGGAGACCAACCTGAAGCTTTTCAGTTGGTCCACATAGGAAATGTTTCCTCTAGGTCCTGTTTGCTTATTATATTTAGCTGCATAAATTGCATTTAGATAAACAGAAGAAATATATGTGCAAGACGTTGGTTCTGGTTGGAAGGTATTTCCATGGTATAATGTTGGCTGTGCGTTTAAAGTCGCAAGGTTTGGGGTAATTTTTTTGAATATTTCCAGTTCTGGTGTGCCTGAAATTGTCTTAAATTGTTGTGCCAAATGTGAATCTGCACAAGTAACATAGAATCATGGAGTTACAGAATCATTACGGTTGAAAGGTGCCTTTGGAGATGATCTAGTCCAATTTTAGAAACTTGGCATTTTGTTACGTCATTGCCCGGCACAAGGAGACAATCCCTGCATTTACCAGGATCGCTGTGCACCCCGTCAGGACGATGCTTCAGGAAACTCGTGCCTGGAAACACAGGGAGCAACCAGCTCCCGTAGCGGTCCAGGACCCGAGAGCGCCTCGCCGGAGCTTGGAGATGGGAGGCAGAGCGAAGAGCTCCCTTCACCGTGCAGCAGGGCAAGGCCTTTTGGAGCTGCTCTCCCGCTTTGGAGCTGCCCTACTTGCTTAATTTTAGGCGGTTGGGCGAATTAAACTTCTTCGCTTCACCTCACCTCACTTCTGTGTGCAGGGAGGCCGAAGCAATTGCTGTGACTTTTGCTTTTTTGCGGCTGTTATTTTCTCAGGCGTGTTCTCGGTGACGGCCGTCTCATCTCCGCTGCAGCTCTGCTGCAAAAGGGGACAAAGCTCTGCTCCTCTTTGTGGCAAATATTTTTCTCGCTCATTCATCCTTGGGTGCATCAGTTTAAAGGAGGAAGCGGCGAGAAGCCCAGGTCCCCCTCGACACCCTGCTCTGCACGGACCGGTTTCTCCTCTTCATGCACATTGATTCCCATTGGTAACCCAGGGAGCTGCTTCCTTCCCTTCTTCGTGGTCTTGTGCAGGAATCCATCAGCCCTAACGAAAAGGGAAAGACGAGCACAAGGGGCCGACGGATAATTTAGCATTAATGAAACGTTGACTTAGAAATACCACTGCAAGGCAAGTGAGTTCGCTGCCATCGTTAAACCATCTCATACTGCAGAGGGGCTTCGCTGGTGGTAAATAGGTTATCGACTTTCGCCTCCCGTTTTGTCTCAAACTGCATGCGGGATCTAAGGGCTCCAGCAAATCCCAGGGCCTAAGGTAGTAATGTATTCTGTGAATCAATAACATATTAGTAATAAAAATGGCCAAACTGTGCATCCATTAAGGATTCATAATAGAAATTTGTTTAGCTTATATACTGTGTTTATTGATTGCTGCTATTTAAAGATGACGTACGCCTCTCAAGCAGAGTGCTTATATATGTATATATATATAGCTGCCTGCATTTTAAATCCATTTATTTTTAATATGAAGATGAACTTAAATAATAGGAGGAAATATGTAGGCATAGAAGTCAGTATTTCAAGTTGCAAAACACAGTGGGAATATAAGCAAGCTAAAGAGCCACAAGTAGATATCTGCTGTTGCTGAAGCCTAAATATTGGGACTGAGGAAAGCAATTAAGTTTACGTGACAATTGCTGCTGGAAGGTAGTTCAAGCTTTCCTTGGCTTTTCCCATCTGTTGGTTTGCATTAGGCAATTCCCTTCCTCCTCCTCCTCCTCCTCCTGACTTTTATGCCGAGGAATTCAAGGACGCTGCCCTGGAACATCTTCATCCTCTCAGGGATGCGAGACACCAGCCTTCCGTGTGTGGATGAGCGCAGCAGGTATCCGCATAAAAGCCGAGCGCTTTTTGGGAAGGGGTTTCTTGGAACTGCCAGATAATAAATGCAGCAAGCTCTGTGCTGCCAAATGTCCCTCTTTCTTCCTGTTTATTTTTTCCCCCCTTTCAAGTCTTTACAGATCTTTAAAACACAAAGGGACTCCTATGATCAGCCAGCCAGGCTGCTTGCATAATAGCCCTGGAGTTTGTGCATCAGGCTCCCGTATCTCCTCTTCGAGCTGTCACCTGTCTTCGAGAAAAACACCCCGGCGTGATTTAGCGACTTCGGCTGATAAGGGTTGCATCAAATACCTAACTCTTCCTGTGGTAAATTACTGGCACCGTTAAAAAAATGCCTCATTTCCAGTGTGACTTTATCTGACTGCAGCTTCCAGCTGTTGCATCTTATTTTGCCTTTTCCTGCTAGATTGAGGCGGACGCTCTTATCAGAAATATCTTCCCTGCGTAGAACTGCTCTGTTCTTTTGGACTAGTTAACCCATCCAAGCTGCATTGGCGCCTCGCTGACGTTTTCCCAGCCTCACGTTGCTTCTCCAGCTCTTTTGCAAGGCCTTTCCAAGTTTCCGATGCTCTTCTTGGAGCGTAGACACCCCCATGTGCCTGCACGCTCCGGTAACGGTCTCTTCCATACCACGTTTCATCCTTTTTTCGCATGGGCTCCGGATTCCTTCTGCTCTGAGTGGTGTTTTCCCAGATGGCCGATGAGCGGGCGGACGGGACGCTCGCTGCACCCCCAGGAACGGCCCAGCCGGGATGCCCGGGCTCTGCCCGTTCGCGTTGCCTTATGAGAAGCACCAGCTAATTCACTGCTTGCTGTGTGCCCTGGGGGTTATGTGCTGCTTTTACAGCCTTGATTTCTTTAAGGGTTGCCGGTCGCAATGTGCTGGAGTCCCACATCGTGTTAAAAAGCCAGCAAGGAGTTTGTAAGCTGGGTTATTTTTATTTTATTTTTTTTCATGCTCTTTGATATAAGATACCTAATCCCGCAGAATGAAAAATATTTAGCTTGGATGTTTGCTGTTGTGTCTTTCCTAATATCTGATAGAACAAAAAGCATCTTTTTATCATTCTGAGCTCTGAATGTGTTTTCATGCTTCTTCCCCAACACAGATCGGAGGAAGTTGCTGAATATTTGTGCGGTGCCGATTTTGTGCTTGATAACTGGCTCATGGGTCTTGCTATTACAAAAATGTTGTTTCTTCCTTACATTTTTCACTTTTTTTAATCTGATAGCCCGCAGTATTTTCATTTATACTTTGAGCTGTTGCTGCGGCGTGTTTACATTGCCAGACTCTTCATTTGTGCTTGTTGAAGGCGTTGCTGCCTTTCTCTTCTCTCGTGAGCGAGGACGGACTTCTTTACAACCATGGGGGAAAAAAACCTAAAAATATAAAATCTTCTTCCGCTGAGTTGGGGATTTTGTCATTTGGAAACAGATTCCTTGGTTTGCCAGCCTCATTTCTAAGTGTAAATATTTATTTCCGTTTATTTTCAATGTTGCATGACATTGGTTCCATCTCCGCGGAACTGCCGTGGATAAGACACCCAAGAATATATGTTATCTGTCAGGTCAGTGCAGAACTGTGATTTATTTCATTTATTTATGTATTTTTAATTCTCTGCGATTTAAACTGGTTCATTATTATTTGCCAGCCAGAGTATGAGACCCCCAGCACATACTTGCCTGATAATAATGCGGTTAAAATATTAGAGTGCATTGAAAAATAGCTGTTTTTGAGGGAAAACCTGCTTTGGACTGCCCTTTGGTGTTTCGCCAGGCTACGTTACCTGCAGAACAGCTCCGTAACTCTGCCTCGGCCCCTGATAGAGGATGATTCCCATGGGAGAGCTCAGAAGGAGCGTTATTACTTAAAAGGGTAGGGGACACGGAAGAATGGTAAATACACAGGCCCGATTTTCATTTTTTGGAAAGCGTTCCGAGCCTGTATTTGCAGGACGTAGAGGCCTGTCAGGTATCTCGTTGGAGACATTTATTTGCCTTCAGCTCAGAAATCTCTGTCTGGTTTTGCTGGGCAATTAGATGCTTTATTGTTGGCAGAGAATTCAAAGAAAGATTTAATTCTTTCGGTCTGCCTAGAGGGGAGAGCTCTTGGAGGAGGAGAAGCTGATCCGAGATTTGTGAATGTGCTTTAAAAAGAGGGGGGCAAAAGTCTTTCATTCATCAGAGCAGATTGCTGTTTTTTTTTTTTTTTTTCTTTTTCCTTAAGCAAATTAGATTTTTTTCCAACCATATTTCCCTTGAACTGGTGAGCATTATGCCCTCAAGTATCAGCTCTGCATCTGTTGCCCGTGCTGCACAGCTGTCATCATCTGGGCTAGGGATGCTCGGGGCTCCAGCGTGCACCTATTTTCAAGCCTCGTGCTTGGCCACGGGCTAAGTAATAAAGCCCCAAATCCAGAGCTATAGGGACCCTCCCAAAACAGGCCGCTTGCCTTTTAAGCAGCACCAAGGTTGCTCTTCAGCCAGCGCGCCTGTGCCTTTATTGGCATTATTCAGATTTTTCTCTGGCTCGCTTTGCAATGAGCCATATTGTGTGTGTATTATATGCATATATGCATATAAATATGCATATATACAGTATTCCTAGCTCAGTGCCCACGCGGGCTGTGTGATGGGGAGAAATGTGTAGCCCCAGCGGCTGCTGTGGGCAGGTGGGTGCAATAGGAAGCCTCCTGACTTGGGATTTCCTCCATCTCGTGCCTGTTTATTCCCAAGCTGAGCTAATAGGTGTCCAGCCGTGGAAATCCTTGCCCAGCAGCTGCCCCCTGGGATGTCTTTGCAGATGAGATGCCGAATTTGCTGCTAAGCGCCCAGCGGTTTCTAAAAATCCATAATCTCTAAGTTGGGCCGAGAAGGGGACACCAAACTGCATTTTGCAATTAGGGAATTAACCCGTTTGCTCTTGCCCATCGTGCATTTAGAGAGGGACGTATGTGTGTTGATAGACGTGCATGTGTGCGCAGGAATAAAAATAACATGGAGTGCAATTCTGGGGAGGAGTCGGGATCTTAATCAGATTTAGGTATCTTTATAAAACTTTCATGGAGTTAGGGCAAGTAGAAAGAACTAATTCCCTGTTATTCGTGGCAGAGGCTCAGAGGAGCCGCAATATCTAAAATGCCAAGAAAAATCTCCATTATTTATTTAATGATCTCCAGGTTAGCCCTAGTGCTTCCCAAGGAAGGCTGGTCTTCAAAGTCTGGGTAATTTCTTGTAAAATGGACTATAAAGGAAACATTCTTGGCTTTCCATGAAGTTAAACGGTCTCGATATTCGGGCCGAGGGACCCCATATTTTTGTAGGGGTATTTGAATGATCCCCTCTTATATTTAAAGAAAAATATTTCTTTTTCTTTCTTTCTTTCTGGACAGCAATTTGAATTTCATGCAGTTCTCCTTTCCGGGCAATACAAACTGAAAAAATAGATTTACTGCTGTAGTAAACAAGTGCGCCAGCAGCACAAAATAATCCACACTCTGCTGTTCATCATTTCTTTAATAATGCAGATATTTCTACAAGAGCTTTAATGTTCCCCTTCAGAGACTATTCGGGGAACCATAAATCCAAATTAACTTTAAGGAGGAGGTGTTGCCCAGTCGGGCTGTGTTATTTGGAGTCACTCCGTTCTCCAGCAAAACCCCAAATGCATCCAACCCATCCGATTGCATCTGCATTAAAAGGAATTTTGAATCTGCTGAGCTTACTGGATTGGTTCTTGTGGCCTTTTTTTTTAATTTTTAATTTTATTTATATATGTTTTCCCCCCGCAGCAGGATGGCAGTCGTTTCTTGGTGCTGCTGCCCGTGATGTCCCTCTGCTCTTTGCAGGTCTCCATCCCTTCCCGCTGATCCCAGTTCTGCATCCTGAGGCTCAGCGGAACCGCTGGAAGTTATTCCAGCTTTACATCATTTTAACAGGGACAGGGATTTTGCACTGGTATTTTAAATGGAAGCAATAACAAAGTAAAATACCCCTGTGAACTTAAGGTTCAGTATGAAATCTGAAAACGATCAGCAGGTTCTTTTTCCTTCATGTTCTTGGGTGAAGCCCTTGATACTCATTTATCTCAATGCCGCTCCGAGCATACCTGCTGCAGTGGTTTATAAAAAAGTTTTTTACCCAGGATTAAAAAATTAACCTTCCTAATGGCTCCAATAAAAAAAGCTACAGCAGAGTAATTGGAAACGGGGCGAATTTTGTTATTACCCAGTTTCCCCTCGCTTCTCCGCATTAATTTGTGCTGCATTAAATTCGAGACTTCAAGGTTACGCGGCAATGTCAGTGTGAAAAGTTCCCTGTGTTCCAGAGGCTGCTGCAGCACTGGTAGCTTTGCCATGGGCACCCAGTAAATGCACCAGGATGGGGGATGTTTTGCCTTGATGGAGGCCCCTGTGTAATTTGTGCTGTGTGGGTTTGGAAGAAGAACCGGTCCATGGGTGGATTTAATAGGGTGGGTAATGGGTGTTTCCACACTGGAAAGTCAATTCCTGTTGAGGAGGTCTCTGCATTTAAAGAGCTGTTGTTGCGTGTGAGTAACTTCTTGCGCGTGTCTTTAATTAGCAGTGAGATGATCCACTGCAGTGGGAGATACTCGTTGATATTTAGGCCCTATCATGAGAAGAAACTATTTGCAGACCTGCGTTGGGAACCTGCCCTTGGAGATAGCATCTCCCATCACTCGTGGGTGAGCCGGTGGCCCTGCAGTCCCAGAGCCTGATGGAGGTGAAGATGGGACTGAGCTGCCCAGAGAGGCAGGGAGAGGACGGAGTCCTGCTGCTCTCTCCTTCCTCGTTGCTTTTTCTGGCTCCAAACCCTTCTTCTCCGAGAGATCTGGTTCACTTCTCCATGTCCCACCTCGTGGGAAAAGCAGGGAACTTCTCGCCAGTTCCCTGATTTATCATCCAGCTGAGGGGCACCCCAAAATTCATGGCAGTTGCCATCTGCTTTCTGTGCGATCACATTATCCCCTCCTTTCCTCTTCGTGCTGAGCGTGTCACCCATCTCCCCCGCGAGCACCTTCCTTCGGTGTCTCCTCACGCCCAGGGTGTCATCTGCTTGCAAATCCATCCCCTTTGCAGTTCTTTCCTCTCTCTGCTGATCTTCCCCTGTCCCTCTCTGCCCCGTATTTATTGCTGTCTTTTCTGCCTCTCCTCCCTGCAGGGAGAGCCAGGCTAGCGTGATCGAGGCTCCCTTGTAGCCCTGAGCAGGATTTGGGGCAGGAACGGCAGAGGAGCCGGGTGTGGATGTTGCAAACATTTGCTGCAACAGCTTGGCACCAGCCAGTGTGTGCAGGAGGGTCCTCTGACCCTTCTGCTGTCTGCGAGCAGAAAAAAAAAGGATTTTTCCCCAAATCCCCAAAAGATGCAGCGCTCTTGGCTGCTTAATAGCTCTTGGCATATGTGGAGACACGGGATGGGGAGCCAGTACTAGGTCCATATTTGTGTAAAGAGTGAGCTTTTCAAGAGCTGTGCAACGACCGATACTTCTCAGCTTCAGAACTCAGTTAATATTTGTGAGCAATTAATAAGGGAGAACGTGGGCTGGTGCAGATGGGGCCGTCACTGTCCTGAACCTGGGTTTTTGTTTGCTGCTAATACTGCTCGTGCGATCCGGGGCTGGGTGTAGCTTGGATTAAGGGAAAGGGAGGCGGAGAGGCAGCAGAGTCACGTTCACATCATCCCCCCTTTCTTTCCTTGTTGTGCTTGCAAACGTAAGGGAGCTCCACAAGTCTCCAGCAGCTGAGAAGACTCCTAATATAGAGGCTATTTCAGCATTTGATTAAGCACCCAGTGCTAACTACAAGCCCATGCCCTGGAGGCATGACAAGAGGCAGTTATGTTCCGAGGTCAAAAGCAAGGCGAAGGGAGGAAAAAAAGCACAAGATTTTGATGATTTGCTTAATTTCCCAGTTCCTGAAATGAGCAGAGACAGAGTCCTAACTTGCCGGGATCAAATCCGTCCGCTCGCTGCTGTGTTTTTGAGCTCGAATGGCCGTGTGTTGAAATGAGTGCGTTTCCCACAACCTTTCCAGTTGTGCCCTCTGTGTTTAGATCGATGTCCTGGAAGGAGGCACCTGGATTCCGTGGTGGTGGGCGGCCGTCGGCTCCTCTTGACTTCAAGCCAACCGTTGGGTCATTTATTCAGGAGGTGCAATAGGGAGCTCAGTGTGAGGTGGAGCCTGCAAAGCCAGGGAGCTGCTCACCGGAGAAGCGTCTTAATGAATTAATACAACCTTGCTGTGTAGTGTGCAAATACCCTTCGGTAGGTCTCAATTCAGAGAGAAAAAAAGGGAAAAAACTCTGCTCCTTAAGATATAGGGATCCAAAATCAAGGAATGGGCTTGCAAGAGGACGGACATCCAACCTCTGCTCTCCCGTTGGGGTATTTACTGCAGGAATCGTGCAGGAGAGACCCATGCAGCTCATGGATAGAGAGCTGGATGCAGAAAGCGCACTGTGACACAGTGAGGAGTCTGTGCACGAGAGCTGCCTGTTGTTCTGATGGCAAGGCTTTGGGTGATTGCATGAGAAGCAAAATTGAATTTCTGTGTTGAGAAAGCTACGTCTGGAAACTATTTTTGCGTCTGGCGCAGTATCCAGTAAGGCTGTCATTTGCTGTGCTGTCCCTTCAAGGGAAGGAGAACATGAGCTGTTTTTTCCTGGGGATACTTTGCTGGGCATTGTCATTTGTGCAGTTTTAGTAGATGAGTGCCATAAAGTCTCTTGTATGTGTAGCAGACGGGTACCTGAGGTTTGGTGCAGAAACACAGTTAAGAGCTTTTGCTAACTCTCTGTGTTTTCCAATTTGGCTGTAAAATCCTCCACCAGGAGCTTCAAGTACTGCATCCTTGCTGAGAGAGTTACTGTGAGATTAGGACCCTATCTCAGCCCTCAGAAACCTCTATTTTAATAAAACCACATTGCTGATAGCAGCTCCTAATGCCTTGTTTGCAGCAACCCAGGGGAGCATGGATTAGCTTCAGATGCATATGGTTTGTATAAGTGGATGGACGGGGCATTAGTTTCTGTGGTTCTTAAGTGGGGTTCTCCTTATTTTGCTTTTATTTTAAGGTCTTGTTTCTAAGAGGAAACTTGGAGCACGTGTGCCATGTGGGAGCTTCCATGGGGGCAAAGCAGCAGTGCTTTGGAAGTTGAGGAGAGGAGAGTTTTTGTAGGCGGAAATGCTGCTGGATGGGCCCCCGACTTCCCCGAAGTCGAGGTTAAGACCTGCCCTCCAGCCTGGGCAGCCGCTGCGTAGGCGCAAGATGGGGCTTGGCGCTGGGTTTTCGCTCGCCCTCGTCACCGTGTGCCTGTGTTCCTCCCCGCAGCGTTCAGCCGCGCGCCGGTGCCCATGGCCGTGGTGCGGCGGGAGCTGTCGTGCGAGAGCTACCCCATCGAGCTGCGCTGCCCGGGCACCGACGTCATCATGATCGAAAGCGCCAACTACGGGCGCACCGACGACAAGATCTGCGACTCCGACCCCGCGCAGATGGAGAACATCCGCTGCTACCTGCCCGACGCCTACAAGATCATGACCCAAAGGTAGGAGGGCTTTGCCGTGCTCTAATGTCTGCCTGCCGTCGCCTTGTGTTTCCTCACGGTTTTTTTGCTTGGGTCGGGATCACGCCGCACAAACGGCATCTGCAGGGAGTGCAGCTCATCAGCCCCCTTGCTACCTGCTGGCTCTCAGTTCTGCCTTCGAAATGCGACAATATCCGGCCTCTTAGCACAGAAACAAAGTCTCTAATGCTCTTCCTTTATTGTGCTGCCTTGCTGCAGATGGCCGGTAACGTGCTCTGAGCAACAAACGTTTTGTGTTCCAAACAGCACTTTTGTTTTTCAAAATCGAACGAAAAGAATCTTGATCATTGCCCGTTCCACCAGGCTTATTAGTTTTTTGTTGTTTACTTTTGGGGGGGGGGGGACTGAATTCCCTGTCAAGAAGCCCTTCAGGATTATGGTTTTGCTGAAAGTTTTCCATTAGTAGCATTTCTCTTTTAATAGCTAGTGCTCTGAAGTGCTGCACCTGTATAGGGAGATGGTAACGCCAGTATAGCAGGGCTGTGTCCTAAAGGTTTATTTCAACCTATAGCTATGCTGGCTGTGGAAAATCTTTCATTATTGCTGATGTTTTTAAGGTATTTTCCAGCATGGGGAGGATTAGCAGGTCCTAGTTCTTGACATTTAATCGTGGTCGCTGTGTTGCTCTTAATATCCACGTAAGATTTTGTGGTTTCGTCTATATTTGTCCTGCTAAAGTCTGGTTTGGCGCTCGGGTCCTGCTCACCCAATATTCATTTTGGAGGCTCAGGAAAGGATGGCCCTCCAGTGAATGCAGTGATTGCAAGAACTCCTCGTGAGCAAGAGGAGTTAATAACTGTGCTATTAATTAGGTGCTTCTGAGTTTCTTGACGAAAAATATTACCTGGTTCTAGTTGAAAAGTGGCCTAAAAAGGGGGGAAATGCTCTGCTTTGCATTTTTATTTCTTTTTAATCTCCATTAATTCAGAGAGTTGGGACAATATGGAAACAATACCATTGAAATGCAGTATGTTCTTAAGTGCAAACCCACACCGGTCACAGCTCAGAATACAGGTTTCAACTGGGAAGAAAAAAAAGGTAGTTTAAAAGGAAAATGGGAACTGAAGATGCTCGCGGCAACCAAATCCGTCCGCGTACGGTGAGGAGAACGGTGCATTCCAAGCATGTTTTTTACACATTGATTAATTATGGCCTCCTAATTACTGCTTATGGCGTGACTGTGGCAAGGGGGGCCCCGAAAAGCGGGGAAGGAAGTTGGTGCAAGCCAAGACAGCTGGATTTGAGGCAAGGTTCAGCAATTGCTCCAACTCCCTGTCCCCAAAAAAGGAGCTGGCCCGTTCCTTTCGTTTGCACGCTTGCAGACATGAGTTTTGCAGGTGAGCACCACCCTCGTCCTCCTGTGAGAGCTGCCTCGGTTTTCCTAGCGTTGGTGCTGCCGTGTAGTCTGCTCAGGAGCATCCTGGCGAGAAGGGAGTAGTGGCTCTCGGGGTGCTCTCCTCAATGCCGTAATGCTGTGCGTCGTGCAAAGTTGCTGCCTGCCCCTCGCCTGCGGCTCCGAAGCCGAACGGCCCGTCCGGCGGGAGCCCCTGCGCCTTCTTCCCGAGCATCCCGAGTGACGTTGGCGGGAGACTGCCAGGATGCCACTCGTTTCTCTAAATTTGCTGGCGTGCAGATGGCCTGGGGAGGAGGAGCTCCCCTCCTCCTGGGAAGCACGAGTCTGGCGCGTTGGGACTGCCGCAGGAAAAGCCCGATCCGTATGGAAAAACACCGACGTTCCATTTTAAATAGCAGCTTTTTTAACCCGTGGAAACAAATAGAGAACATTAAAGCTGTTCGTGCATTCTGACTTCTTTTTTTTAAGGCTTGAAAATGGACCTTACCGCTTAGCTAAGCGACCTCTTCTCAGAAAGATGTGTTAAAATGGAGCAAAAAGTAGACCGATCTGGTATGCTCTTTGACCCTGGGACGAGGGCACATGTGGTATTACTAAGGGGAAAATAATAATAATAATAATAATAATAATAATAGTAATAATAATAATAATAATGAAGTGCTACTGGAACCGCGTGCACTGAACTGTTGAATCACTCTTGGAAAGGCAAAAAGAAAGAAAGATTGCTGCTTCCCAGCTCGAGCGCTTCCTTTATCCAACCCCTTTGGATAAATTGAGCTGCTTCCCCCCCAGCAGCTCCTGGTTTGTACCTGTGGAGAGGCAGGGAGATGGTGCTGGCGTTGGGCCCTGCCAGCCGGCGCCTGCGGCTTCTGCTTGGTCTACTCAAGTGCCACGGCCATGCTCGTTCTCCAGGTGCTGCATCGCCAGGGTTAAATCTGTCGTGCGGATACTGGGGTGTGCAAGGTTTATTCGGGCCAAACTGACTTGCGCCGCCTTAAAATAACGGGGAAATAATTTAGCCCAGCCAGAAAAACGCATACGTGCTTCTCCTCCGTTTCGTCTTCTGGCTAGGAATAACGGCTGCAGCGCTGTGAGGTAAGCTGGCTTTCAAGTGATGCATTTATATCAGTTTCTTTGCCTTTTTTTTTGTACAAAAGAGCTCAGTTAGTGTATGCCTGAGGTCAAAATTGGGTTTGTACACAGGGGACCGCCTATTCTCCAGGATATTTCAAAGCCTTCATTCAGCAGGCTTTCGGCTGCGCCGTTTGTAGCTCGGGCCGCATATTCCTCTCTCAAAAACACGTAAAAGCAGCATGGGCTCCCCCTGCGCCTCTTTTTGCACCCCAGGCCTCTCTGCTAAGACCTTTCAGATGCTGCACGAGGACCCCAGTGGGCAAAGATGGGTGTTAACCATAAATAACCCACTGCCCTGGAGGAAAATGTGAACGGGCACGGGCAGCATTGCTGGACCATCATTCAGCGTGGTGGTTTACCTGAGATTTTTCTTAGCAGGATGAACAGAAGTTGATTCCTGTCTCGATGGGGGAAGAGAAGAGGGTACAGAGGGTTTCTAGTGTAAGCAGTGCCCCAAGAAAAGGTTTGGCTGCTGTTATGGTGCAGGAACAGGGTTTTATGTGAGCCTTGCTGCATCCGTGATGTAAAAAAGAAAGGGGCGGGATACGGGATTTATGGTTAGAGCCATCTTCTATGCATTATGCATAGGATAATACATGGGTGTCGGTTATATAGGCTGCATCTCATGAAACCCCTGCTCCTGATGACCTCCAGGAGCTGCGGGTCCAGCAGGATAATAGCTTATTGTGTGAAAAAGGACTGCTTTGGGGCAGGTTTTAATCCCGCCGCCATCCCGCTCCGAGGACGGAGGCTTCCCAGCTACCATCTCGATTTCCATTCGTTGGCCTGCATGCATTTGTCACAGCACCTCTAATTTACCTGCCCTCCAAGGAGGAAAGTTACCATCTTCCAAATATTTCTTCATACGGGAGTTATTCTGGCTTTTCATTTTCTTTTTATGAGCGTGTGAAGGCCCTCGCTGGTTTTTCCCTGGATGCCCTTTAATTTTGTTTTCCCATCTTGGAGCCGAGCTGTGCTGTGCTGTACGGAGCGTTCTGGTTCAGGCTGCATCATCTACCTATATAAAGACAATGTTATTTCTTTATTAATATTTACTCTCTCTCTCCTTTTTTTTT
>WBNA01000172.1:974277-996311 GCA_013398345.1 Nothocercus nigrocapillus | reverse complement strand
CTTCGGGAATCATCTTCCTATACAAAAGCAGATGAGTGGTTTTTTTGCTGTGGAGGATTTTGGGGTTGTCTAGGGGGATTTTTTGGCTTGGTTGTATTTTGCGGGGGGAGCGGGGCAGGGGTTTGTTCTTCAGTATCCTCCAAAACCCGGCCCTTTGGAAGTGCTCTGTGGCGGCCTTTCCAATAACTGGCCTGGTTGCAGACATTTAGTATATGAGACAACATAAAAGAAAGAGGAGGAAAAAAAGAAAAGAGGGGGGAAAAAAAGAAAGAAAAAACAAGCTACCAACACAGAGAGAGAATATAGGTCACCTTCAATGCAGTGGATTAGGCTGAGCTCTGGAAAATCAATTTGGGTTGATTAGTTGCACTTGTAGCTAGATGTAAAGAGTTAAAGGCAGGCGCGCAGCAGCGCAGGCGAACGCTTGTCGTGTCGGGCTGGGCTCCAAAAACCGCTTTGGTGCCGGTGTCTTCTGGTGACGCGTGCCAAGAGCTGTTCGAGGTGGGCGCAGAGCCCCAGGCCTTGCAGGAGATGGACCTGTGGCCACAGGCTTGGTTGCCACAGCCCGCGTTGCATCCGAGTGGAGAAGGTGTCTGGTGGGTCCCCTCGCGGAGCAGCCCTGGCCATGGATGCACTTGCCGGGTTGCCAGCCCAAGGTGGACCATCCATCCACCACCCATCCAACCATCCATCCACCACCCATCCAACCACCCATCCACCACCCATCCAACCACTCATCCACCAACCATCCAACGACCCATCCACCACCCATGCAACCACCCATCCACTCAACCATCCATCCACCCATCAACAATCCAACCACCCATCCACCACCCATGCAACCACCCATCCACCCAACCATCCATCCACCCATCAACCATCCAACCACCCATCCACCAACCATCCAACCACCCATCCACCAACCATCCAGTCATCCGACTACTCATCCACCAACCATCCAACCATCGCCTCCCATTGCATGCGCCATTACGGCGGCCCGTCGTATCCGGGGGTATCCCTGCGGGAGTCCAAGCTGCACTCATTTTTCAATTATTTCAAACCAAAGGTACTTTTTAAAAAGTGTGTTTTTGAAGGGAAAGGGAAGGAGAGGATGAAGAGTTTTCTTTATAGTGCTCCAAAGGGATCTCAGTGCATTGGCTTCCACATTGGATAGTGTCGATTGGCCTGGAATGTCCCTCAAAGGGGACATTCTTTGGCTGGGGGCTTTCAGCTGGGAACAGAGACCTCCTGTAGCTGAGGGACCCCTTTGGGAAGAGCCACGTATTTGCATTGAGGTTTAGTAAATTCCTGTGTGTCTTAAGAGTCTCTGAAGCTGAAATTTTGAGAGTTGGGACGCTTCAAAGCCCCCATCGCAGCCAGAAGCCTGATTTCCCACTGATCTGGCAGGACTCCCAGCTTCCCGGTGTCCAAAGATTGGTTTTGGAAATGGAAATTCACTCTCAAGTGGCCCTGCTGCCGTTTAATATTTTGCTCGTGATCTAATTTGGAAACCGCCTGCCTCACATCAAAACTTTTTTTTTTTTTTTTTTTTTAACTCTTATGGTTTAATAAGATTAACTCGCCGCAGTTCTGGTCATCAGAGAGAGCTCGTTTGGAAAAAAGAACCCAGCAGAGGTGAAATCACCTCCACGTAAAGCAAAAAGCCAAGACTCCTGGAGGAGGCTCTGAGAAGTATTCGGCTGCCAAATCAACACGCTCGAGGACGAGAAGTATAATTAAGGGATTAAAAAACAAATATCCCCTCTTGCGGCCGTTGTCTTTGGAGATGCACGCGGATAGGCACGCATAGAAACTATCATATGTTGCAAACATCTCAATTTTCAAGGCTCTGAAATGCGTGCAGGGGCTGAATATTCTTTTTCCGCGTCTGCTTGAATTATCGGGAATAATTTACAAAGTGGAGCATGGCCACTAAAATGAATGAGTAAATAAGGGAGCTTATGGAGTGTTCCTGCCAAATCGGTTTGGGGGCTCTTCTGCACAGAAATAATTAATTTGTGTTTTTTTAATCACGTTGGTTTCTTCCGGCGCTTCGTTGCGTTGCAGCAGCTGAGCATCTCCACTGTGAATTTCATTTCCTCAGCCTTGGTATGGGAAACCCTGATTGTGTAACCCCTTTAGACCCAAGGTTACATCTTAATCCCTTGGTCCCAGTAGGGGGGAGGACCCTCTCCAATTGGGCAAGTGCTGGGAGATTTTTCCAATGTGTAACATATTGATAACATGGATACGGATTTAGGGGCTTGTGGCGCTTATCTGAATTCTGGGCATGTTGGTTCCTTTTTTTTTGTTCTTCCCCGAAGCAAATTCTCCGCTGAGTTCCCATGCATAATTTCTCTTCGCTATTTCTGCAGGAATAAGGAAGAAGAATGTGAAGTGAAGAGCCCGTCACTGTTGAATACCACAGATTTTCCAAAGGAGGTTAGAGAAGGGAGGAAATCCATCGGATGGGTATGGTTTTGGTCACAGGCTCAGGCAGAAATGAAATGAAGCAGCATCAGTTGGGGGCAGTGCCCCAACTGGATTTAAAATTGGACTTAAAATCCAAGACAGTGGTAGGTAGCAATGGGCTTTGAGGAGACGGGCTCCAGAACATGTATCCAAGTAGGATCGGATACCCGGGAAGCAAATCCAGCCATGTCTGTAGCCTTGGGAAGGGCTTTTCGCAGTCCCTGAGGTTTCCAACCACTTCTTGCAGCATCAGGAACGTAGCGCCCATTCTGCATGGTGCTGAGGATAAGTTTTTTTGCAGTTTTGTGTGTTGCCCAAGTGCCTTTGGCTCTTCTCTTGAGTAGACGCTTCCACCATCCAGCCCTTCTCTTCTCCAGCTCCCTTGCTGCTGGTTTTGCAACACCCCAGAGAGGAGGAGGAGAAGGAAATGCAGGGCAACAGGGAGAAGAGTGAGACCTTAATTCGAGAAATTGGCTTTTTTCATCATGTGGTAAATTCATTAGTCACATAGAGTGAAGAAGTTGATTTATGGCTGGAACTATATTGAATTGATGAGCACAGCTACTTGAAATTTAGTGGCCAAATTTAAGGCCTCTCCAGGCATTAATAGATTAAGCCGCTTAAAACAATTTAATTATTTATCTTGTGCAAATGGGATAGACTATTTCTAGAGTGATGTGTGCATTAATTCAGATGTATATTCTTATACATGGGACTGAAGCTGTGTTTGCCCATCTGGCTAATGGAGGGTGGGAAGAGCCATTGCCAAGACTGAGGCATTTCCTTGCTCTTTATGGTGTGGGGGACTTCCTAAAAAAGAGTAATAACATCAGTCGGGTTTGAGTTAGTGTTTTTTCCCCGTGCTTCCCATAAGTCCTATCAGCTTCTGTTCTTAAGAGACTTAAAGAAGCAAAAACGGAGGCTATTAATAGCACCGTATGTCTGCCTTTGAACATCATAGTATGTGTATGTACTACTATTTTCATTGCAGTAGGATGCACATAACTGAGGTCCCGTTGGCATAGGCCCTGCGTAGGCACAGTTCCCCACCTGGAGACATTATAACATCAGTAGATTTTATTTATTTATTTGTTTATCTATCTATCTGTTTATTTCTTTATTTATGTATTTATGCGAGCGATCATGTCATGCAGTCGTATCATCTCCAAAGGGAAGTGACTGCGCTCCGAGTGGCTCTTCCTGAAGTGCCACCCGCTCCAGAAAGCGAAGGAAATAGTGAAGACGACATGAATTATGTAGAGCAGACTTGACTAAAGAGTGACAGAAGGGCTGGCTTTGACAGCTGGATGTTAAATGAAATTTGTTTCTGTTGTTGTCGATGCATAGGCTGCTTTTAAATGTATAATTTATTTAGATTTATTTAAAGGGTAGCGGGAAGAAACAAGAAATCCCTGATGCGGAGAATTGAAATAATGAGCTGTTATACACACACAGAAATAGTCATTATAAAATACGTTATTGGTCTATTTTTGCTTTATTTATAAGGGCGTCTCAAGACTCCTTGAGTGTTACGTGCAGGGGGACCCGCGTTGCCTTTTCCTCAGCACTCTTTTCCCGCGTGCTTAATTGCCTTAATAACTGCAATAAGAAAATCCTTCAGTCTCCAAAGGCCAAAGCCATCAGTAAGGAACAGCTTTGCAGCCGCAGCGGCTTCAGCTCCAATGGCAAAACATCCCCCAACAAATACTTAAGTTACATTAGAACTGGAAGAGGAGGGTGGCAAAGGGCAGTTTCCATAGGGAACCTTCAGATGTTGGCTTGGGATAAGATCGATCCCCTGGCTGAGACCACGCAGTGCCCCGTGTGTTGTGGGCCAAGTATTTCTTTTTCTATAGGTTGTGAAAGGCGCAGTGGTTTCCTTTGGGGTTGGTTGGACTGAGTCACGTCAGAACTAACCTGCTCTTTGCTTAAGGATTTTTTCCCCTCTTACAGGGCATTCAGATGCGTGCGATCGCCGTAAGTTTTAACCAGTCTAAAAGAAGTGATTTGTCCAAACACGGGGTGTCCGGAGCCCCTGCTAGCTTTATGAAAATAGAAATTTCGGGCTTGTCAATTTGCATGTGATCCCTGGTTAATCTCAACCAGCGCAGAGGACCTGAGTAGTTCTGAAGCCGGTCGATTCTGGGAAAAAAAAAAAAATTGCCTTTGGGGCAAATTCTTCCCCTCCCTCCTCACTGATCCCTGCTGTCACTGATTTAGTCGGTTTGGCAGGGTGTAATGTTACATGTGTTATTTTCCATCTGCTTTTTGGCATCCTAACACTGCGTGAGAGCTCGTGGATACCCTTGGGCAAATGGCAGAGGTTCCTGTTGTCCCAGTGGCCACGCTCTTGCCTTTCTCCACGTTGAGCAGCTTCTATTTTTTGAAGGGCTGAAATTCTGGTCGGGTGCCAAGATACTTCCTACTGCCCGTGCGTGGCATTTACGTTTCTGTGCGTTGCTCGTATCAGAGGCGGTTAATTTGTCACTGCAGTCAGGAACATCATGTGTGTGGTTTGCTCTTGGGTAGTCTGCTGCTTTATATTTTGTGGCGACGCTTACGGAGAACTCCAGGCTGATGCTCTTCAACTTTCCTGTTTCTTGTGGCCACCCGAAGTTGCTCTCACGGGGCACAGTTTGCACCATGACGGGCGCACGGGTGGAAGGGGAAGCCTGGGAAGAAGGTCCGATGGCTTCTCCCCTGTGCAGGCACCACTGGCAAGTTCAGCAGCAAGGAAACAGGGGGCTTGCCAAGCCTTCTGCTCCCCCTCGTCATGATTCCCTGGATTCCTGGATATTAACTAGATATTAAGGTGTTTCAGAAAGGAGCCTGGAGAGGGGATCTAAAGAAAGAGGAGAAACCTGGACAAAGGCAGAAGAACCGGTTGAGCAGAGAAGCGGGTGCAGACCTTGGCGTGGATGAGCTGGGCAGCTGCAGCTCAGCGATCGTCCTCCGCCCCGGGGAAGGAAAGGGAGGCCTCCCCATGGTGCTTTCACGTGCAAAATTATATTGTGTCCGTGGAGGAGATGAGATTTTGGCCTCCTGGAGACCCCGTGTGTTGGTGAGACTGTTGGAGCAGCTTTACGGGCCATCGGATGACTTCACCGCGCATCCGTTATTCCTGCCCGCACCCGTGTCAGGCCTTCCTCTGCCCTTTCCATTTGGTCGATTAAACGCTGTAAATCCTGTGAGGAGGGGCCGAGTGTTAAATTTCTCAGACGTGTCCACGTGTCGTACCGGGAAGCCACCTCCGTGTTGTTAGGAGCGTTCGATTCACACGGAAGGCAAATGGATGACCTGGATCCTCCTCATGTCGCAGCTTCTCTGGTAACGTCACTCATTCTCAGTCACACGCACAACTTTTTTTTTTCATTTTTTTTATGCCTTCCCATTCGGTGAAAGGCCGGAAAATGGATTTGGTTCCTGGAGACTGATGTTCAGTGTCATTTTATCTAGGTGCAGAACTTCTGGCCCTGGCCAGGGAAGCTGGATGGCGATGGGAGGAGCTCGGAGCTCTAGGAGCCGGTAGGGAAGCACCTTTCTCCTCGCATCAGCCTTCACCACAGAGATGTCTGGAGTCGCCTCTGGCATATGGAGGCTGCTTTGACATGTCCAGTGCAGAGGCCGGATTTCAAGGAGTGTGGATGTAAAAGAATCAGGACTCTCGGGGGAATCGATAGTGCAAGGAAATGTTAAAGTTGGACATGAAGCATCAACCTGAGTCAAAATGACCTCCTCCTTCACCAAGGGCAGAATTTGGGGTGGATTTTCCTGTCTGAGTCAGCTCACTGTTTGCAGAAGGGCTGTTCTCGCTGTTGGGAATGATTTCATTGCTACTGCTCATATTAATTCTGACTCTGTGTTATTACTTAACACAAGTAGCACTAATTTGCTGCTAGTGCAGACCCAGTATCAGTGTGACCCGGTTTAGGGAAATGCAGAAGTAATTAAAGAACCCGTTAGCTTTGCAATGAAACCCCACTTAAAATTAAGTGCAGGCTTAGGGAGCCTCTGGAAGACTGGCTTGTTGGCTCCTTTTTTCCAATGAGTCTGTGTCGGTGAATAAAACAGCTTTGTAGGTGAATAGAACGGCTTTGGTTGCTCTGCGCCTCTAGTGATGGTGCATCCAGTGTTTTGAAGGCTGCAAGGAGCTACCAGCCACCCGCGGGCTTCGTTGGGGGTTTTCCCCTCCTTTTTTTCTCTTCCTTCCTTACCTCGGGCCGTCCGCGCCGGATCCGCTTCCACTCTGACGTGGCTTGCGACGGGAGCGCTCCGGGCAGGCAGCCAGCGCCGGGGGGATTTCTGCTCGTGCTCCTTCATCCTGCTGCCAAAGGAGGATCAGCTTGTGCGGAAAGCGGGCAGCGAGGTGAGCGGGAGCCGCTTGCCGTGGTCTTGCCCAGCTGCTTTTTCCTTGTTTTCCTTCGGGCCTTCCGCAAGTCCTCTGGAACGTCGTGCTGGTGGGCGCAGAGAGGTTGAAAAGCTTGCAGAGCTGCCACAACTTCGCGAATCTTTTTACTAACTTTATTATACCAAGCAAAAAGACACCCTGCATATGGTATTTTGTTTTTTGGGGCATCTTTTTTGCTCCTTTCTTCCACGTGCTTCTGGTGGACATTATGGGAGAGAGGTTTTCGTACCTCTCTCGTCCATCCTTCCAGCTCTGGTCTCGTGATACGGCTGACTTGACGCGTTAGAGGCTTCGTCGGGTGCCTTGCGCCGGCGTTTGGGCGAGCGTTGGGAAACATCTCCGGTGATTTGCTCACCTGGAGTGGGAGCGGGAAGTTGGGAAGGAGCCTTTGATCTCTGACATCGCGGTATCAGCAGGGGAGAAAATAAGAAACACTTTAGAGTCAAGATGTGTTAAATTAGTTGGAAAGTAAATTGACAGAGAGTTGGCAGCAAAGCGTGCTATGAAATTGCTAACCCTTTGAGTAAAGTATGGGTATTTTCCAGCAATGGAAACTAATCTGCCCCGAAGCTTTTGTCTCCGAAAACGGACTAGTAATAGCAGGAGCCAAAGACTTGACATTTCTATTCCATATCCAAACGCTTCTTTTCGAGGCTACCAATGCATAAAAAATAAGTAAACGAAGGGAGCTGATACGGTGGCAAGAAACTCTTTGCATCGTATTTGGGCCTCGTGAATATTTATTTTAATTTGCATCTCCTACTAATAGTCCACCAGAGTGTGTGCTCTGCCTAAACCTACCCAGGCCTTTGGTAATCAACAAACTATGTGGATTCAAAACCCAAGCAAAAAAACAAACAACAAAAAAAAAAAAACCCCAAACGGGTGTTTTTTGCTGTGTCCAGTGGGTAGTGGTGACACTGCTGTGATGCTCATGTGCATTTAGGAGCTTTTGAATGACTTTGCTTGAAGTCTTGTGTGAGGCACTTTCCTTAAATTCCTTTTGGAAAAGGCAACCGTGGACAGGGGCATGGCCTGAATAACCTGCCTGTTGGGGCATTTGCAGTGTGCTGGTACAGTTCCCCCCAAGCTGTACTTTTTTTTTCAAGGATTCTAGTGATTTTGTTCTCATCTTTAGTAAACTGGATGGATTTTCTCCTTAAATTGTAGCAGATGAGGACAGTGAACTATTGGAACAATTTGACTTTGAAAACAACGCTTTTTATGCTTCAGCTATATATATATATATTTAAAATATATTTAAAAATATATTTTTTAGAGCACATTTGTGCTCGAAAGCAACAGGCAAACAACCCCATATATATTTTTTTCTTTTTTTTTCCTTGAATTGATTTCACTTTTAGGGGGATTAACTCATGATACTTAAGCACTTGCATTTGGCAGAACTATATTGTTAGCAACTGGCATAGCTGCTGCCTGCTGGAAACGTGCTCCAGGTTAATTTTGTTTCCATTTCAGCCATTTCTTATTTTTTTTTTTAATGTTCTGATACTGAAATAATGAGCCGTTACCTACAGTCTGTCTCTCTCTTTTTTTTCCTTTCTTCTTTCTGTTAAAATAGCAATCAAAGCATGTATCCTCTCCTACTTAAGAACTGCAACTTTGGGATGCTTCTCATAGTTTTTATGACTACCCATGTAAATTGTCAAAAAGTGATTAGCAGCAAATGCATTTTTTATAAAGAAGCCTTCCCTACTCTTTAAATACAAAAGTTTCAAATCTTAGATTTTAGTGCGGAGGGTTTTTTTTTTTTTGATATTTTTTTCTTCTTTTGAGATTATACACCTGAGTTTTGACCATTTCTTGGAGCTGTGACTGTTGGCCTTGTATGAATTAGGAGAATTAATGAAAGACCTTGCCATGTTTTTATCCCTAGCCCTTTGCAGCTCTGATACTTCTACTCTCTTGCGTTGGCATTAACCTGCACTGCTTCCACGTGGCAAGTGCACGGAGGGCAAGAGGAATGTTTTCGCTTACAAGTGCATTTTTTAACCATGCCAAAAAAGAGTGAGGATTCAGTCGACCCGTATTATTTTTGGTTTTCTTTGAGCCTTCTTTAAGGGGAAGTGTGTTTTTTTTATGCTTTGATCTCCGAAAGCTTATCGTCCGATAGATATTATCTGCTGCCTTCTGGGGAGCTCGGAGTTGTAAAACCTCCTGCCTGCTTGGAGAGGCCTTCAAAAGAAACATAACAAAGCAAAAATCCAGCAAAACAGAGCACCCAGCGTAGTATGCAAAAGCTGAGTGTTTCGGTGAAGCTTTTGCATGTATCCCGTGAAATGGGCCTCGTGGGAAACGTGCTACAGGAATTTTTAGATGGTTAAATCGTAGGCAGTTTTGATACCAAATTTGATCCAGTGAGATCTTCCACGCCAGCAGCCTCATGCTAATGAACACAGTCTTTACTTCCTGGTGTTTGGGGATGGTATTAGGTCATGTTTGTGCCAAAATTTGTTTGTTGTGTTCGTGTGATCTGCTCAGCGCCAAAGAGCAACAGCGCGGGCTCATTGATGGGCTGGAAAAAGTACATAGGTTCATCACAAGGTGCAGGAGGGTGTTGTGCTGGTGTCCTTGCGGCAGGTTATAAGCGGCTCTGTTGAATATCCCTGATGTGTTTTGGCACTTCTTGACTTGGTTCCTCTTGGGAAAGTCCAGTTTTAACCTCAGACAACATTTATTTTAGCTCGCTCTGCTCCCGTTCTGCCCAGCTCGCTGCTCCGCGCTCGTCTTCCAGGCTTCTCCCCACCGTTGCGGATGCTCAAGTCAAGGGTCTTGATAACATCATCGTCAAGGATCTTGATGACCTCGTGGTCAAGTCAAGGATCTTGATAACCTAGTGTCCGCTGTCTGCAGGAAGCTTTGTGGACGGTTACGCTGTTACTAATTCTACCTCCTTGTTGAATTTCTATTTCCACCTGATGCCTGAGGGATGGTGGACCTTTGAGTGGATAAATACCCATTTTGGGCAAACGTTACAGGCTCCGCTTTATCCCTGGCAATGACGACACACATTTCCTACGCTTCTCTTGCCCTTTTCCGCATTTTCGGCGTATTACCGGCCACACACCCGTTTCTAACAGTGCCCAGAGCAAATCTGTAGTTCGCATTTTTTGGATGGCGCCGCTCCGGTCCCGTCCAAGCAAGCTGCCGTGCAAGCTGCCAGGCCTTGGCCCGCTTTCCCTGGCCGCCTCTCGTGACGGCGTGAGGGTTTTGGCACGCGCTGCTGTGGAGGCTAATTTCAGGCAGGCCTGTCTAAACACACTGCATTTCCCATCAATTACGCTGCTAAGTCCTTGACGGGCGCTGCCAGTCTCTGGGAAGAGGCTTCCTAGTCCCTCATCTTTGACAGCCAGAAGGGGAGATGAAAAGGCAAATTATTGTGTGTGAGAGGGCCAGGAGTGTGTCAAAATTTTCTTCTTTTTTTTTGATTTTTTTTTGTATAGTGTGTTTTGAAAAAAAAAATTCTTATTTTCCACTAAATGAAAATACAGAAAGCCAGCATTAATAGGAATGGAGCCCGCTGAAGATTTCTTTCCCTTGCATCCCCCAGCCAAGGCGCGTTGGCAGCAATGTTGCAGCTTTGTGGCTTGCCTGATCCTTACCTGCTTGTGGGACGTGCAGTTGTGCTTGAAAACAGGAACTTCTCCTATTTTCCTGTGCCTGTCACTGGGCAGGCTGCTCTGTGGTAATATGCACTAATTAAACTATATCCCTAGGAACGCGATTCTATACAAATAAGATGAACGTCTGCTAACCTTAAACCCTGATGCTGTGAAGGCCATTACCTGCCTATGGGTCCTGGGTTACTTTAGTCAACACAAGTCTCTTATTTGAGGGAACAGGAAAAATAAACGGGGAAAGTAAACCTGATTTATTTCATCAAGGCTGTTCCTTGTGCTCCTGAAAATGAGCGTTGTTTCCACAGCTCCGCGTGGAGCGAAGCGACCGCTGAAGAGAGGAGCCAGAACTTCCATGCACGAGCTCGCTGTGGCTTCAGGTGCTGCTCTTGCTTCGTTTTCCGTGAGGGCCACAGTGAAGTGCAGATAAATTAACAGCATTGGAGCTGCTTTGCAGTGGTTATGCCAAGAGGAAAGAAGTGGTTTCTTCTTGGATCTACTGCAAGAGCAGTACTGCTCCAAAAAATCTGCACTGAGGTGCAGCCGAGTGCAACTTGGTTAGTAGTTCATTTAAAAACAAGCGAGTGGATTTGAGGGAGATGATATATATACATATGTGTGTGTGTGTATATATGCAAAATATATACATCCATGCAAAAAAAAAAGTATATATGTATAAAAGTATATATACATACTATATAGGTAAAATATATATATGCTTTTTTTTTCATGAATTTTCAGTGTTTTCTCCCTCCACCTCACCTTTGTTTTTCTTTTCAAGACCTGTTTTCTTTGGCAAGTCCAGGGCAAGGAAGCTGTGATTTGCTTGACAGTCACTCCCAGTCAATTCCAGCAGGAATTCTTTTTGAATCCTCTAACTTCCCTGGAATGGGGCTTTCTGCAGTTTCTCTTTCCGGCAGCTGGTCCGGGCGGTTCCCTCCGTGTGCTCTTCCCACCTGCATCTCCCAGGTTTCGAGCCTGACTCATCCCAGGATCGCGCTCCTCCTCTCGGGGCCCTTCAGGGCCTTTTTGCTGGCCCTGTCCTGGCTCAGGCCGTCCAGCTCCCTGCATCCGTCCTAGACCAGCTCTCCTTCGTTGCCTCCTGTCTTCCCAGGCCTCGTTTCTTTCCTCATGCTCCTCCTCAGAGCCGCCGTTTCCTCGGCCCTTTTGTCAAGGCGCTGGTTGCTCTTTGTCCCCTGGCCCAGTGTCTTCCTGTGCAGGCAAAGCTCCCGATTTTTGTCCTGATCCAGATCCAACGGTTTTGGCTCCATTCTCGCTGCTCAGCCAGTCCCCGGGCCCTCCTCCTCCTCTTCCTCGCGGTTCCTTCCCTTTGTGCATCCTCCACGTGCCCCATTCATCACCTTGTCGCGGCCGCCGCGCCTGGCAGGGGGGGCTGGCGCCGCTTCGTTCCCGCTTCCCGAGCGCTCCTTTGTCCTTCCCGGAGGGATTCGCCGGCGCCTTTGGCCACCCCACGCTAAGATAAGGAAGCACCGTCTCCTTGCCCAGGATTCCCGTCCTCCTGCATGCCAAGCAGGCCCTGCAAGACCTGGGGCAGGAGAGAGGGCCAGCCCACCGACGGTCCGAAAATGCTTCTTCCTCCCTTCTCCCTGGCCTCTCCATGGGCTACCCTGCCCCTTTATTTCGTGTTCTTTTGCAATATCTGATTATTTTATTGCATTTTACACAGCCTTGCTGCCTAAACACGCAGGGCAGGTTGTGACCCCCCTGCTACCCAGGTGCACTGGTTGAGTTTTCGGGATGGACCTGGCCCTGGGAGTCCATTTACTCATGTGAATCGAATGTGTGTTCTGGGCACGGTGACTTGTTTCTCTCCTGCAAAATGGCCATAACTACTCTTAACCGGGATTTGAGAAATTTTAATTAGAGGCTGCCAGAGTGGTTTTGAAGGCGCGAGGTAGGTCTGAAACATTTCTAGAGGCGTCGCAAAGCTCAGTCTTGCTGAGTTCTCTGTGCAGATGCTCCCAATAATTGCAACACGCGCGTGTGGCACGCGTGCGGACGGGAAATAGTTAAAAGCCCTCGTGCATCCTCAGAAAAGGCATCCCACTAAAACAAGGCAGCACATCAAAGGAAACCAGGTCCTTCGGGAATAATCTTCCTTACTGTATGTGGTTTAGGACCAGCTGAATCCCTCTGAAAAGCCAAAGCGGGCGCGAAAGCGAGAGAAAGACACTTCTTTATATGAAGCCCGTCCCTCTGCTTGACTTTGTACAGCCAGAAACCCAAAGAAAGGCTCTGGTGGCGCGTCCAAGTCTGTGCTGAATGGCTCCTTTGGGTGCGGAAGTGAGCGCCGCGGATGCTTTCAGCCGAGGAGAACAGTTAATGAGTGTTTCTCTGTTCTGCACTGCTGGAATGAGACACATCCCTCTTTCTAGGTCACTAAGTTAATCAAGTCAAGGATTTCTGTCCATTGTCCTCCTTATCAGTCACAGCTGCATTTGCATTAGGGGGCTTTCTGTTTCTTTAAGCCTCATTCATGTACTGATTTAAATCCCTTCCCAAGGATGCAAAAGCAAATGTATTATACGGCCATCTCACGACGCAACGTGAAAAACAACCTCCATCAGAATATGCTGAGAGGCAGATGAAAGAGGAAAGTCGTTCTTTGATGCACCTCATACCTGGGGCTGAAACGGAGGCAAAACAGGTGGAAAGTTGCATTTGCTCTGTGTGATTTTTTGTTTTTTTTTTTTTACCTCCATGCCATGTCGCATGAGCGCCGGTGTGTACCCTGACGTCTGTGTAAGCGGTAGTTATCTACACGCATAAGGAGATACTCCTGGAGTTACCTAGGACATCACAGGAACGACACAAATCCGTGCTGAATCGGCGTAAGATCGAGTCGCTGCAAGGTGTCTGCAGGACTGAATTTCCCTTAAAATGTATGTTTCCGTTGAGTCGGAACATCTTGCTTTTCAAAGCTACATTATCATTAATGATAACGCATGAAATGCAGTTTAAATTGAAACACTTTATTTTCTTTCCTTCTTTCCTCAGTGACATTATGCAACCTTCCTGTACAACCTACTCGTTCAAGGGTTAATGCTTCCCCTAGGGAAAAAATGTCTATCAGAAAATGTTTGACTCTGAGGAGTGCTTTAGAATGAATCGATACGAACCTCAGTATCTTACATAACAGCATCCTGGTAGCTTTTGAAACTCATTCCAGGCATCTGCCTTCCAGCCTGGTCAGCATAAGACCCTTTGCCAAGGCGGCAAAGCTGGTGAACAACATGCCAAGTTATTGTGCCATAGAAAATATACGTAACTCCATATGTAGAGCATATATATATATATATAAAATAACTAATTTTGCCAGGGTATCTTGTTTTCCGGATGGGATGAGGAAAGCTCTAGCAGCAGAGGCTCTGACTGACTAGCTGGCCCTGTGCAGTTGGTTTAATTTAGGCAGCAAGCGCCATTTCTTTAAATGCTGAACCAGATCCATCCCACCTTCCTCTTCATGATACTTTTAATTTAGCAACTTTTCTCATTTAGGTTCCTTCTGCAGACCTTGGGCAGAGGTAGTTCCTCCAGATGTGGTCCTCTCCCTTTCCTGTAGGGAGGTTGTCCAATTTTAGAGCATCGTTTCGAGCGCTGGGTCTGCTGCAGGCTGTGCAGGCTAGACTGCGAACTCATCAGGTCGGAAGCTGCATTTCGGCCTCCAGATGGGGCTCTGGTTGCCCAATAAGGGTCTTTCATCGGGCTGACGTAGTCAAAATAATCATCCTCGCTGGAAACAGTATGGTAATGAGAAATCCGGTCAGGTTTGCTAACAGTATTGCTACAATAAAGTGAAACGGTGATGTCAGACCACCAGTGCCGCTGAACAAAGTGTAACATGTGGCCCATTATTTACATTTCCCCCCTAAAATGTATAGGCGAAGGTTCAGCAAACAGGAGCTTTTGAAAAGCTTTCGATTTGCTGCGAGTGCTCGTCTGCTGTTCCACTTGGGATACCAAGTTCCAGTGAGGGAGCAGAGTGGCTTTCACTCCTCCGTTCTTTTCCTAAATGCAGCCAGTTTTTCCCACGTCATCATAAGAAAGCGCCGGCCGCTTTTCGCATCCCAGCGTGAGCCGAAGTCGGTGCCGTTATCCCGGAGCCTGCCCAGGTCTGTGGCTTCCCTCGCAGACAAGGCGGGCATGGATTTACCGAATCTTACCCGTGCGAGCAATCGCGGGCCCTGATGGAGCCACTGATGCCCTTTTATTTTGCGTGGCAGCAAGGTGGCGGTTGGGAGCTGGATGTTCCTCACGTGGAACAGAGGGAAACCAGGGAAGGAGAAGGAGCGGCGGAGGCAGGAGCGGAGAACAAGGGCAACGTGCCCGTCGCCACCGCGGGCACTTTCTGGCAGCCTTGTCAAACACGAAGGGCTGAACAGACCTTGAAAGGGCTCTCCGGGCATCGCCGCGTGCTGGAAGATGCTCCAAGACGCAGGAGCAGCAGCAGGGTGTTCGCCTCCTCGTTGTCACTTCCATTTCCTTCCTGCCCGTGACGAGACGACGTCTGTTGTCCCTTCCACGGGCGCGAGTGGCCTGCGTGCTGGAGCGGGGCTGTCCGAGCTGCCTGCTCGAAGCCTTCGCGGCCACTACATCGTCTCTGCAAGGATCCGCGGTTGCAAAGGAGGAGAGGGGGCTCGAGGCCGCGTTCTTGGTGCCGTGGAGCCCCAAGCAGAGGCCGGGCAAGGAGCTTTTTCCAAGAGCGGAGCGTGCCAAGGCTTCGCTCCGGCCAGCCCTAGAGGGTCCCCTCCCCACTCTTTCGGCTTCCGCTCTATCCCAGATGATCATATAAGATCTGCTAAAGTTATGGCTTTAAATTCATGTAACGCAGGTGAGCGGGAAGCCCTGCTTGCAGGCTGTTGCTGGAGTTTTAGTGCCAGCTTAGTTCTACTGTAAGTCAATTAGGAGCAGGGGGACACTAAACTGAATCCATCGCTCTTAACCGGCTGTTTGTATCTGTTTAACTAAATTAACTTAATTAAATCAAACTAAGATGTTGCCGGAACGGCGTTCCTTGCGCAGCCTCCGGAAAAGGTTTCCCTGCGCTTTTCCATGTCCTGGACGCGTGTACAGCCCTGGGCAAGCACCGCTCTGACCACCGACGTGCCCGTCCGGGCCTTTTCACGTTGCCAATTACCTTGATACTGCTGCTCGTGGCGGGACATAAATCCCCCTATCAACCCAGCGTGCTGCTTTGCCAGCGCCACCGGCAGCCCACGAAACCATTTCTATGCAGAACGCGATTTTCTAGTTTAGGCAACGGAGCCGCTTAGATTAGAACTCAGCGTTTTAGTAAGAAATGTCTAAAACGTTTACATAACCTATTTACATATGAATACAAACATTGCGGGCTTTATATTAACAGCCCTTGTTGCTGCTCATTACTATGCATAGAAAAAGGCATCAGCATTTCTAGTAGCATCTACAAAATTATAAATATGTGATAGAGTAATTACTGATTTGGAAATCCAAATTATATTAAAATGATTGTAGCATCTGCGTCTCCAAAAACCTCTCCATTTGTCAATTCTAATCTTTTATTGCTCAGGCGATAAACATGAAGTTGGTGTCTGCTTGCATAGTTATTTCTGACCTCCTTCTCCTTCCTCCCTCCCTCCTCAAACTGAGGAGGAAAGTGGGGGCTGTGTTTTGGTGCCCTTAACAACAGCAGTGCTTCACTAGCCAATAGGTCCCAGCAGGTTTAGGTAGCAGCTTCTAGGCTTCTGTAAATAAAAATAACAGTGATGTGGTTTTTCCATCTGTGGAGCTCCTAAGGCTCTGCAGAGAGGTCAGGAGAATGCTGCCCATTTCGAGGATGGATGAAGAAGATGCACCAGAGGGTGAGTGATGCCCCCCAAGGTCACTACCTCGAAGCAGAAATCACGGCAGCAGTCGAGAGGCCCCTCAACTGCTCCTCACTTAGTCTTTTAGCCCCCAGGAGTCCCTGCTCGAGGGAATTTATTCACTGCTCACTGAATTGCACTTACTAGCAGCACCCGCTCCCAGCGTGGCGCTTCCCAGGGTGAAACCCTGGTCTGAAGAAGTCACCAGGAGACAGTTTGGGCACAATGTGCTTGCTAACACAGCGGGTGCCAGCGGGTGCCGTGGTGGCCACGGGTGGATTGAGAGGGCTGCGACGCCCTTCCAGAAGCTCTTTGGGAAAGGATCCATGTCTTTCAGCTGCGGGAAGGAAGGGTGCTCACATTTCCTGCATCGTTTCTCTCGTGCATTTCCCGATTTTAGTTGAGCCACGCGCTGTTTCCCCCTTGGCTTTAATTGCTGTGCTGCCTCCAGGGTTTTTTTCATCTCCCTTTGCACCTTCTGCTCGCACCGTGCGGCGACTTGAAGCCCTGTATTTGCATAGGAGCAGCTCTGCGGGATGAACGGATGCCGGATAAAGAAAGCATTCATCACACCTGCGAGGCAGGTTTGAATAAAATCCCACGTCGCCGTGCTGCATGAGCGGCGAAAGATCAGGAATGACAAATGGGTTGACAAACGGCGTGCGGTGCATAAATACTGTTATTTATTTACTCCGCCGCGTCGGAGCAAGTGGGACGAGTCTCGCTGGAGACGTCGGGATATTTGTCAAGGCAGAGGCCACACGAGCCGGATTTTAGCAGCGGTTCCACAGGTGTCCTGCAAACACCCAGGTCTGCGGCTCTCTGGGTAGGTGGCCTTTAGTTGGAGAGCAAAAACACCCCTTGTCCAGGCTGCTGCAATGACAGATATGTGGCCTGATTGGGACAGAAGGATTTTTTTTTTTTTTTTTTGTCGTTGGTCGATATTTTAGGTTTTGCCTGTCAGTCTGTTCACACTGAGCATGGTCAGCAGTGTCCATATGCCCGCTCTGGTTAATCGAGTGTGCTGAAAGGCACTGCTGAATTTGTAGGCAGCAGTTTAAAAAGCCTAGCATGAGGCCAACACTCATAAGGGCACTTACAGCTTAAGAGAAGAGCCTGTTTTTTTCAGTTTATCTATGGATTTTTGTTAATTTTGCTTTATTGCAGGGGGAACAGGATTGAGGAACTTGGATCACAGAATCAGAGAATCATTAAGGTTGGAAGGGACCTTTGGAGCTCTTCTAGTCCAAGCCCCTGCACGTGCAGGGTCCCTTGGAGCATGTTGTGAGTTAACAGACTAGTCTTGTTGAGATGTCTTCACCCCCAGCTGCTGCTTTTGGTGCCTGAACTCTAATTCTTGCTCATTTCTGACTCGTGAAATAGTTTGGAGAGCCAGGCTTCAAAGTGGGATATCAAAATAAGCTAAAAGAGGGTGTCTCCCTGCCCTTTACTTTCAAATTTAATTCATGGGCCAACCAGGAGTGGTGTCAGGCAGGAAAGGGCACAGTGTTTTGGGCCCAAAAGCTTAAGGAATGAGGTCCTGACCATTTCCACCAGCACTCCTTAGGTTCACGATGAGAGGCCAAGAAGTGGGATGTATCAGTATGCAGACTTATTCCCACTGGGACCATCTGCCAGATGATGAGAACTAGCAATTTAAGGAATTGAATCTGCTTCTTTTGTGTCCTCGACAAGTTCCCTCAGTGCCAGACAAGTGGAAGAGCAGAGACCTAGTGGTTTTAAGAGACAAGGCTTAGTCAGAACAGCATGAATCGATGTTATGGTCATGTTGGGTTGCGGAGCTTCAGGCTGATGCATTTTTTGAACGTGCAGGTTGTTACGGTGATGTTAGTTAGTTTATTTGAGGTGTTTTGGGGATGGAACGTGTCAGCTTGCAAGACTAGGCGGAGCTGGCCCATTGCAAGCAGGGAGGGCAGTGCAGAAATCAGACACCGTTTTCTCATCACCCTGGGGAGGGCAGAGGAACTGGAAGGGCGTCAAGTCCTTTCAGAAACTCAAAAAGCCTCTGCAGGGTGTAAATCCCCTCTAAAGAGGGGGCAATGAGTTAATATGGAGGGGTTTGACCTTCTGTAGGAGTGTCGACCAAAAGGCTTCAGTCTCAAGCTCTTCTCCCCTAATAAATGAGAGTCAGTAGGCCTGTGGGGCTTCCTGGGGTCTTCCTGGATGTCTCTTCTCTTTCCCAATCCTCAAGACTTCAGCAGCCTATTGTGGTGGTTCGGAGTGGTTTCCCCAAGGTGACACAAGAGTCCCTCCAAAACGAGTCTTTGGGGAGCTGCAGAAGGATGCGGACGGCTTCGTGCCGGCCTTGAGAAGTGCCAGTGTCACCTCCGCACCCGAGCCGTGGCCTCCTTGAGAGAAAGCTGGAAGACTTATAAATACAAACGTCAACAGGACACGCGCGGGATCGGATACAGCAAGATGTCCAGTAGTGGCTTCAGGGGCTCAGTCATCCAACGCGGAGTTGGTGAAAGCCCAAAGCCAGTTGGCAGGTCCTGCCTGACCCAGGGAACGTGGCAGAAGCCCTTGCGTGGTTACACATAATTTTATGGCCTTTGTCTGGGTGATGAAGAGCTACCCGGTGACAAATCCTGCTCGGCAAGGGCCACCTCTTGGGTGTTCTTCTGCACAGAGAAGAAATGTTCCTACAAGCTCACCAAAGCTTGCCTGACCATCAGCTTGTCCCACGGACCCGTGCAGCAGCTTCTGACCAGATACTTTCATTGTAAGAGCTTTCTTTTCTTGTTTCTTGAAGGCTAGGGCCAGATTTTCTCCCCCAAACTGCTGCTTTCAGTAAACCAGAGTGGGGTAGAGGCGAAACCTTTGAGTGAGGATGCTCGGGAGGATGCAGCATTTTTCTGGTGATCCCTTGGAGAGGTTGCTCACCATTGTGGCTTAGGAGGAAAAGAACCTAACTGAGCATAAACCTAGGGCTCACCTGCATAGGGTAAATATTTGTATTATGCTATTTTAAAGAAGCTTTGGGCAGATAACCTGCTTATCCCTCAAACGCAACGGCAAGGGATGGGAAGGAGGGAGTGCTCGGACGGGCCATCCCGCTGCAAACTCTGCATGGCTGCAGCGCCTCATCGTGAAATGGAGGCTCTCCCTGGCTTTTATTAAGTAACAGCAGCTTAATTAAGTTTCTCCTACGTGTAATAAAGCCATACGGCTGAATGTAGGTCACTCCCGAGGAGTTGTTCCCCTGCTTTAGCAGCTGCTTAAGAAGTAAGAATGCCGGATTTTCCTTCTGTTTGTTTTATTTACCTTTTTTTTTTTTTTTTTTTTCTCAAGGAGCTAAGTGGTCTCCTCCTCGGGGGAGCACAAGGTTGGCCTTGCCCCTTTGAACCCCATTGATCACCGGTGAGTGCCGCCACCTCCGCAACGCTCTTTAATCGCTCGCTCCCCACGTCACTTTGCTTAACGCACCCGGATTAAAGGCAGTTGGGAAGGTCTTTGGCTCCAACCCTTCCCAATCGGCAGCGTTGGGCTTCCTGCCCCGTTCCCGACTCCTCTGGGGACTTCTTTCCCAGGTGCGCCTCCACGGCGCGTGCCAAGACTCTCGGATCAGTGGGCGCGCGATGGGAAGAGCATCGTTAACTGTTAATACAACCCCAGGGTGCTGCAGATATCTTGCTCATTCTCTTTCATTAAATGTGAAACTGCAGAGACAGACTCTAATGATACATATATAAATACATACATATATATGTTTTTTCTCTCATTTTCACTGAGTGGAATTTCGCCCCCGAGTTGCAGGGGGCTGTGACGGCAGGATTGGTCGCAGAAGCGAAGGCTGCCAAAACACAAGGGCCGGGAATAAGAGCCTTTTATTTCCAGGCTGGAGCGGGACCCGGCTGTCGCTTCCAGCCCGGGTGGATTGTTTGGAGCCAGCGCGTTTCTTGTAACGTTTGACATCAGCATTCGGAAGAAAGCGAGACCGTTTTAAGACGTTTCAAAAAGAGATGTTAAAATTTATCTCCCTTTTTATTAGCCCCACTGCGCCGTGGCGCCCAGTGGCTTTAGAAATGTAAGTAAGGAAAGAATGAAAGGCAGGGAACAAATGCGAACGATGGGAATGATTTATGGAGACATCTGATAAATTTGTCCTGCGTCTTTCCGTTTTTATCTGTCTCCCTGGACTTTGAGCGTGGGACGTCGGAGCAGCATCCTGCCTAACGGTGAGCATTGACTTGCTGGAGACCTGCTGTGGATTTCACAGTTTTGCCCCACCAAAGGCTCACGTGTAGTGCTGGGTAGGGTGTTTTATTTTCCTTTCCTCAGGGGTACCTGGAATTTCTGGGATTATCGGAGCGCTGAACAGCCGGCAGCTTTTGCATGAGAACCGAGGCGTCCTGGGCTCCTTGCAAACAGCTGGACCTTCCCGTAGCTGCCCCGAGGGAACCCAGCTCTTGGAAAAATCCATTGGGAAGCACTGAGCTTTCCTGGAAAACTGTGCCTTGGAGCTTTGCATCCTCAGTGCAAGCTGGTCTGCGTGCATCAGGTTCAATTCCATGTCTATAGTGCTAGATGCAAAAATCTATATGTATTGTAACTGCACATGCAAAGGGCAGATGGGGATTACAGGGTGCACCTGGTGCGTGACCACAGTAGGGCAGGGAGGAGAGCTGGTGGCTGCACGGATAGCTGGAAGCTCCCATGGGAACGCTGGGGAAGGGATGGTGCGAGGATGTGATGCGTGATCCCTGATGTCTCTCCAAGCTTTGCACCAAGTCCAGCGTTACAGAGCCTCTCTCGAGCTGCTGGACAGATGTTCTGAAAAACAGAACATTTTTTTTTCCTTTTTTCCCTTCTCCCCATTGTATTGCTTTAATGCCTGAGCTGTAACTGGGGACAGGACAAAACCTGCCAGGTTTTCTGCTTATTTAATACCTTAACATTATCTTTCTGTCTGAGCTGGTTTATCTGTGATGCCAAACACCGAATCTGTTGCTTTTTGGTCCAAATCACAGAATGGCTGGGGTTGGAAAGGACCTCTGGACATCACCTGGTCCAACTCCTCTTACTCAGGCAGGGTCACCGTATCCGAGTGGCCTTTGAATTATCTCCAAAGATGGAGACTCTACAGCTCTTTGGGCAACCTGTTCCAGCTTGCTGGTTGTTGTTTTTTTTTTCTTGCACAAAACACGTATTTGAGCATCCAAATGCCTCTAGGTCGTTCCCTTGGTGATCTCTGTGGCTTGGCCTCATCGGGGCCCAGCAGGATGGCTCAGCTGTAGCTTTTGGCTCAGGTTTGGGCGTGAGTTTAGTGGGTCGATTCCCCTCTTATTCCATTTTCTTAATGTTAAAATAATACTCTGAGGGACGAAGTGGGTACAAGGATGGCAGCAGTTGAGATTTGCCTTGGTGGAGCGTCTGCACCAAGATGCTCAATGTGATGGGCGCTGTGTATGTCGAGAAAGGGCTCTGGCTGCAAGCACCAGCACCGGGGTGGCTGAATAAACCTCGTCAAGAAAGCAGCAAAACGTGGCATGGGCTGGGATTAAGCATCACGGGGAATTATGTGGTGGCAGAGGCTAGAGAAGCAGCCTCACCACGCTTGGAGCCATCGACTGAAAATAAAATAAAAATAAAATAAAATAAAATAAAATAAAATAAAATAAAATAAAATAA
>WBNA01000172.1:954912-969812 GCA_013398345.1 Nothocercus nigrocapillus | reverse complement strand
TCTCAGGGGTTAAACAAAGCTATTGGTACTGCGGTCAGTAATGGATAATACAGAGTTATATATATTTTAAAATATTCACACACACACACATATATATATATATGTATAAATATATATATATACAAATATATATAAATATAAATATATTAAAAATATAAAATGATAGATGTTTATAATTACATATTTTAAAAAATATAAGGAATAAATCACCACCTCCACCTCCCTGAAGCCAGGCATGCCTTTTTTATTTTTTTTAATTAAATTAATGATTTGTGTGCGTGGGCTAGGAACACTTATTATTATAACTATATTATACAATATTATATTATAGCTATGTAACAATAACTAACTATTTGTAACTACAGCAGTGAGCTCAAGCCTTCCGATGTGGTTGGAGCTGGACACGTCCTAGTTCAAGATCTGTTGCCAGGGGTAGGGTGGTTAGTTTGACCACCACCAAGAAACAGCCACCCTCAGCCCTTCGGACCTTCAGGGCATTCGGACTTCCCATTCCTCGGTCCACGGGAACACGTGGTTTCGTGCCATTGCCCTCCTTGCTTTCGGAGCCGAGGGCTGAGCTGAGGAGCTGGGCCACGAGCTGATGGTACCTGCGGACGGGCCCTGGGGCGGCTCCACGCAGCCGAAATCCATCGCCCACGGTCTGACTGTGAAGCATTAGGGCAAGGAAAGCACCTTTGCACTTGCCCACCTGTTAAGGAAACTCCCAGGCTTGTTTTTCCATTCTCATGGGAAACGCCGGGGAGCTTTAAGGGCCCTTGGAAACGTTGCGTGTGTGTGCGAGAAACGGCATTGGTGGCCTCCCCATCCTCTCCTGGTCACAGAGTTCTCCGTGTGGACAGGCAGACTTGAAACAAGCCGTTTATGGCCATAAACCATAAACAAGTCATTTATGGCTTGCCCCCGTTTCATGCTTTTTCTTGATTTAGTGCCCCGTCCGCTCTCCTTAAGGGCTCTGTAATTGGTTTCTTTATAGCAGCTGAAGGTGGAAAACTGTGATGAGCCGCGTAACTCATCTCATTTTATGAAGATTATGAATATAAGGGAATAACTTAATTCCTAACACGACTTCAGGGCACGCTGTTTATTCCTCTCCAGCCTTGTCCCACCCCAGCTGATCAGAAGTGAGAAAGTGCGTTGAGTTTGAATCAAATTGTGCTTAAAATCCCCTTTCAACCTGTTGCCCAGATGCCTGCGGCCTCAATCAAAGGCCCTTAAATCACTGGGAAACTTTCTTTCAACATCAGCAAACTTCAAGACAGGTTGCTGCTAACCTGGGGCTTTTTTATTTTTTTAAGTGATTAGTTTTTTTCCTAGAAATTCATCTTTGTGGCACTGCTGCTGACACAGTAAATAACTAATATCTTCTTGGCTAATAACGGAAATTGCAACCGGGCTGGGCACAAAGAATGATGAAATTTCAGTGGATTCCTCAGTATGTGGATGTGGTGAACCCTCTTGCTTACTTTGCTGATAATCGCCCAGGCAACTAATGGGTGCCATCCCTCCAGTTCGGGAAATACCTTTGCACTGGGGTAAAAAAGATGTTGACAAAGCTCAGATTTTCTCCGTGTTAAAGGGAGGAAACTAGGGGGTTTCAGGCCTTTCGGATCAACCAGTGTTTTTCCTCTGCTAACTCCTGCCTTTCTGTCAGGTCTGCTGCCACTACGTCTCGGCCACCAGTTTAGTGTCGAAACGCGCTTTGCTGTTGCTCCTGAGCAATGCTGTCGTTACGAGGAGTATGTATTTCTTTCCGTCTTTAATAACCTATTGTCTAAATTGCGCTATTATGCCGAGCGCTCTCGGGAGACGTTGGTATGGATTTCGTGCGTTTTTATAACCGATCTTCCCGGAGATAATATTTGTGTTTCCAGATTTTATTCCTATTATCCTTTCATCTCTCTTTCAATAACTGTTGCGAGGGTTTCTTTCGGCGGTGCGAGTCGCGTAAGGAGATTAAGACCATCCTTGCCAGGTGCTATTATAAATCCACAAAAGAAATGAAATACATTTATTGGGTTTTATTCTGGCCAATGGGGAGAACAGAGTCTCTATATCCAGTGGTTAAGTTTGGGATTGAAGTTCATTTCTTTTAGCGCAGGAAGGAGGGGGAACGCAAGTGTATTAAGTCAAATCCCTTTAGTGGGCAAATACTGGAACGCATCTTTCCAGAGCTAAAAATACAACTTTGTTGAGTTGCTTTATATTAAAAGGGCTCCCAGGAAGAGAGCCAAATGGGTCTGAATGTATTTTTTCTTTTTTTTTTTTAACTCATTTCCTCTGCTTTCCTTACTAACAACATTTCCAGGCAACTTTTAATATCGGGACCGGCCGGCACGAAAGCGCCGTGGGCGTTGGTGCCTTAAGCCCTGGCGAAGGAGGCGGGAGGAGGCGGCGCAGCCTTTGGTTTTGCTTTTGTCTTTAGCTCCAGTGCCTTCCAGGAGGAGCTTGGTGTGGCCGAACCGAGGCCGAGGCCGTCCCCAGGGCATCCTGCTGCAAAGAGCCCGGCTCGCTTCTCCTTTTCCTCCCCCAAACCACGGGAAATAGCCAAGGAAAAAGCCAGGTTATCCGGGAGCGTTCAGCGCCTCGAGGAGCATCGCGTGCCCCCGGGCAGGTGGGGCAGATCCCAGCTGCGGGACCAGCACTTCCCAGCATGCCGGAGCAACAGCCTCCTGTGCTTTCATTTGCTTTGTATTATTATTATTATTTTTCATTCGTGATCAATTCCGATTAGGAAAGATTTGTGCCGCTGGATTTCCCAGATGTCTGTCTTGCTGAGGGTCCAAACTAATTTCCCCCTCCAAAGTATTTTTCCTTCCAACTTAAAAAAAACAAAAAAAGCCTTTAATCTCGTTTATCTTTAATTTCTCTGTTCCGCTCCACAGGGCCACATAAAAGGATTTACCTGGAGTATTTATCCCGTCCACTCTAATTGCAAATTCCTTTCCAGCTCTCGAATTTCGCCGGTGATCCTCGGAGATGCATCATTTTAATTTGCCTTGCAGAGGGCACCTACCTGGTTTCTCTCGCTGTCCCTGTGAAGTTGCCGTTCAGCAGCACTTGCTGAATTGCCCATTTGGAGTTTCTGGGGCGCCTTGGGCACTCTAAGGTAGCACAACTGCTCATCTACACTTCACACACGCCGTGCGCAAACAGCATAAACCTGAGTCAGGGGCAAGAAATTGGGGGTGCATCAATGACAACAGGGAGACACGTTTCCAGTGCGGAGGAAATGTGGGTTTTTTTCTTCTTTTCTTGACGGGGACTACTCTGTCCTCCCTTCTCCTCCCAGAGACAAAGCTAAATGACTGTCAGAGAATCAGGCAGGAGCCACCCTTGGCCATCGTTGGGAAGGGAAAGCTCCAGCAAGTTGCTTTGCAACATTTCTTTGTATGCATGTTGATACTTATGCTAAAATGGGCTTTCACAGTCAAATTCTGCCCAAATCTTATCAATTATGAATGGCTGCATGGCGACAGATGGTCTGTATTACTGTTTTTAAGAATGACTGATACGTTTCAAATGAGAAACACATGTTGCTCAGCAGCTTGAGTTGCCACTTATGAGAAGAGAAGCAACTCCCTGACCCCTTCGTCCCCTCCTGTTGTTGGATAACATCCTATTTTAATAACCTGAAAATGGAGACCATGAAATACTGCACGATGGAAAGCTGTGAGCAGCCATCAATTCCGGTGTAAGAGGATCCTGCTCTTGCTCGGTGTGGTGGGAGCTGCACCTGTTTGGGCAAGGGTGAAATCCGGATTTGCAGCGCGAGTATCGATCAGGATTTCCTGGGGGCCTTAGTGACAGCGAGTTCGGCAGAACTGGCATGGCACAAGTGTCCTTCAGCTTCACGTTGCTGGAAGGTAGGACTGCAAAGAGCCCCGTTGGACCTGAAGACCAGTGTATATCACGCCAGCGTTGATGGGCGCTCTGTCAGATCCTTGACATCGTTGAAGATGTCCCGCATCCCTTCCAGAAGCTGTTTTTCCTGTCAGTCTGGACCTGTGACATGGCTTGCTTTTAAAAATAAAAGTTTCCAGAAACACAGTGCAGGGAAGACTGTGGCGGAGTAAAAGTGGCACCCTTGAGAGCAACCCCTGCGCATGGCAAGATGTCCTCAGGAAGGTGTCCTCGGATGAAGTAGTCCTCAGGAACAGGAGAGACCATCCTTGGAAACCACATTCCCGAAGCTTTCTCCTGTTTTTACTACCGACATGAATGTCTTGGCACACGCTTTATCCAAATAAACTGTGCAAGCATCTTCAGGATGGGTGTGGAGAGCCGCGTGTTAAAAATCCTCATTACTTTCCCAAAATATCCTGCGAAAAAAACTCTTGGTGGGCTCTGATGCAAAGTGCATAATTAAGGCACATATTGCCAGAACGAATGAGCCAAAGGTAGTAGCCTTTCAAAAATAAACCCGCACCCGTTTGCTTACTTGCAGGCTTATAAAACTGCTGTGGCACGTTGGCCAAAATTGGGAGTGGGAGGCTCATGCGGTCACCCTCCTGCTTCTCAAAATCCTGCTTAGCATTCATAACATAGTAAAATACTCATTTCTGGGCCTCTAAACTCAATCATATTAGTTATTCCCTCGCCAAATTTAGTGCTTATTCAAATGCAGTTGTCGTTCTCCTAGAAAACAGGTTCTGGCTCAATTTCTTCAGCGCAAAGCCCTTCCTTAGTGCCCAGATAACACAGTGTTATCTTTTTCTGGTGATGCTTCACCATACAGAGCAATCTAAAACCCGAGGAACCATGCCAAGAGACACTGGGCGGAAAGCCCGTATATAAAGTTTGAGCTTCCTTCCCTTAGCAGTGCGGCGTTTGCACAGCCCTCTCTTCAGGCGGAGAAAATAAATCAAAACAAAGCGCTAAAGNTACATGCATGTGTAGATACATATGTATGTAAATGTATATGTATTTATATATGTATATATGCGTGTGTGTGTACACATGTGCTCATGTATGTATACATTCATGTATATTTGTTTGTGTGCCTTTACATGCTATGTACAAATACACATATTTGTATGCCAATTCCCATTCTAACCCTGCTGTGTATACAAACACACATACACACGCTGTACAGTATGTTTAGCTCTTGGTATAGAGCTTATCTGTGATTCTACACATATATATAAAATATATGCATATATAAAACATATATGTGTATATACACACATATCATATAAAGGATATTACTTTATATACCATATATGTGTATATATATATACACTACATATAATATATAGTATATATAGTGTGTGTGTATATATATAATATAGTGTGTGTGTGTATATATATATATATATATATTATATAAAAGATACATCTATATAGGGTCAAGAGGCTGAAGTTTCTCTGCTTTCCATTGCTGTTTGCCCGGAGCCTGATAGGTATCCAATTAAATTTTCCAATATTGAACAAGAGTAGAGCGGTAGTGTCAGCTCTTCTACAAACGGCTATTAAATCACAGGATGTAAAAGTGGCTAGCGATGATTCAGAGCGATATTATGCCCCGGTTCTGTGTTTATTGCGTTCAAAAGACGATTTGAAGAGGCTGTTTGTTGCCAGCTGCATGGTCGTTAATGATCAATATGAAAGCTCAAACCAAAAAGGACCTCGGATCTCAGTAGCACCATCCATTCGAAATTTCGCAGGTTCCCAGATGGAACTGTGGATATATAATGGCTCTAGAAATAAGGAGGGATCTGCTTTTTTTGTTTATGTACGACCAGCAGTGCATATTCAGCTGGCAATTACTCCTGGCGCATGAGGAAAAATCGGATGCAAAGGTGACGGACTCGCTTCTAAATGCACTTAATTGCTCTGACCTCAAGTTCTGTGTCTCCCAATTAACATGGGCAATAAATGAATGTCCAAATACAATTCTGAAACCCGTGAAAGCAGCAGCAGAAGCCAAAATTGCTACTTCCTCTCCAGGCTGACACTTTTACTGCAAGCAATAGTTTTAAAACCACCATGCGAGCTCTTTGCCCCCAACGACTCTGCCCAGCATCACTACTTTAAGAATTCATTTTTGGAAACAACTGAGCAAGGTGATAAACATCAAATTGAAAATTCAAATTAATTGCATTAAATTCAGTTCAAAGTGCCTAAAGAATTTTTGTTGGTGGTGGTGTTTTTTTTTTTTTTTTTTGCAAAACCAAGTCAGGCAATTACAGCCCCCTTTTGACAGCCTGCAGGTTTTCTTTTAACTGCAATAGTAATGATTGCATTTGGTCCATAAAAGCACAGGCATTAATGCTGCAAAGAGTGATGTGCTACAGAAAATGTTGAATTGGAGGTACCTAAGAGAAAATGAATGTTATGTTTTCTCTTTGATTTTATTATATGGAGACTTGGCTCGCTGGTGCCATTTAAATAAATAAATATGCAAATATCTCTTGCTCTGAAGCACAGTTTGCTTGACAAGCCCTCTATTTTTTTTCACACATTAATTAAAATCTAGCAACATCCCCATGCTGCTTTCCCCGCCACAGCTGAGACGTTCCTGCAGTAAAATATGGCAGCTTTGTATGGCTGCTTAACGTGAACTTAAAATTTTGATTGCAGTGGGTTCTGGATCACGACTGGGACCTGCTGCTGGAAGTCCAGGTTTCTCCAAAATTTACTTCTGTGGTTCTGCATCTTTTTTTTTCAAAAATTCACGGGAGGGCTAGCAATATAAATATCACATTTTGTGTGCTTGCAGCACATAATGGCTCGGAAAAAGCTCCCAGGGCAGTCAAGTGTCTCCATAAGGTCTAGTTTCCAAGAGATGGTTACTGCTGCCTTGCTTGATGGTGATCCTGAGCTTGGCAGGTGAACCTTGCAAGCAAAAAAACAGAATCATTTTCTTCCATTTAGTGTGAAATCATCATTATTTAGAGGTTTTGGTCACCCTTTCTCTTTTGCTGTCCTTAACGGCTTGTCTTGTAAAGGAGGAACACTTAAATCCCATTTCTGTTTACCAGGGGTGCAATTTTGCCCAGCGTATTGATGTGAGGATTTCGTTGTCTTTAAGCAAATTGGCCAAATAAAATAATAAGAAGCCTATTGATTGCACTTCTGCGCCTCGTAGCTGATAAGTATGAAAACTCACGGGCAGTTCTCAACTTCTCACTGGAAATTGCTTTTAATGAGCTGGGAATTGTATCAGATAGATAGAAGACCCAGGAGCAGATTAACCAAGTGGGATCCAATTGCTGTTTTTTGTTTTTTTTTTTCCCCCACATCCCCTCCTTCCCCTCTATTTGGGTTCTCCTGCTTTGCAGAAGGTTGAAGTCACTGATGTTGTCAGGAAAAAAACGCCGGTGCCTCCATCTCCCATTGATGCCTGCGTGTCTGAAATGAAGGTGCCGCTTTAATGCATGAATATGAGAGCCAATAATTTGATTTTTCTTTCGCTTTTCTTACCTTTTGGTGGCATGAAGAGCACTGTTTGCCATGTAGCATCATAGGGGAGTGAGGGCTACCATGATGGTGGGGGTCAGTTGGACCATTTGCCCTGTTTCTTTTGTGTTTTTTTTTGCTCTGTTTATACCGTGATTGGAAGTGCTGTGTAGAGGGGGAAGAGACTGATGTTTTTTATTGTTGTTGCTCCTTTTTTGCTCTCGTTCATGCCTGGGCTCCCTCATGGTGGGTCTTCATGTGATGCATGAAAGAAACCCCTCGTGTTTTTTTTTTTTTTTCTAAGAGAAAAAGAAAAAAATGAAAGAAAAATAGAAAAATTGAGCACTTTTTAAAATTACTTCCAGTGAAATACGGTTTTCCCCTTTATATTTTCCTGCAAGACACGTCTGCTGAAAAGCGCTGACTGGCGGTTCTTGGGTCCTCTGTATGGAAGCTGCTCCGTACGAGAGACCTCGTGTGTAACAGTGTTGAAAATCTAATCAGGAGTGCTTCATGGAGCTGCAAAATCGGGGCTGGATGACGCCGTGTACCAGGAAAGCAGAGCTGTCGTTGCCGGAGAAGGTCACGGTCGCAACTGCTGCGCAACTGGGCGCGACTCGGTCAGATCCTGATGGCCCCGGGGAGAATCCCCACCCACCTCGTGGCGACGGTTTTCCGTTCTGGTCAGGCCCAGCTCCAAAAGGAGGAAAAATGAGTGGTTTTGGCAAGGTGGAGAAGGCAGAGTCGTGTTTTCCACAGGTGTTTCTTCCTCCTGCAACCCACGCACGGCGTCCAGCTGAACCCAGGGGCAGACTCGCTTGAAGAAGCAGTTTTGCAGCATTGGATGAGGCAGTAGGAGGAGCAAAATGCGGTACCTCCGTGGAAAAGTCACCTCTTTTTTTGCCTCAAAACCTGCCGTTTCAGGGATCTTTATGTTTCATGTGAGTCTTGAAGCAATTGCTTTGCTCCTCTCCTGGAGGAAAATGGGCCCTGTTTACTTAGACTGGTATTTTCTCCATGTACTTGGTTGCCACGAGGCTAGAGATGACCAGAAATACAGGTGGCCCCACAGCCTCGCCCGGGAGGTTCCCCACGACCAAACCTGGAGGCATCTGCTGGGGTTAGGAACTGCTTGGTGACTCAGCTCCCCAGAGGGGGGTCCCGTAAGCCGATCGGCTCCATCTTCACCTATAGATTTGGCAGATGTCATGGGCAATGCTCTGTGTGCCGGGCGGCTGCGTCGGCGACAGCGTCACTTGTGCCGGCGGTTGGGTGGCCCCATGAGCAGAAGAGGGCCAGAAAGTCTAGTTTTCACTCAGGCTCCTCTGCAAAAAAATCCCCTTCATGCCCAGGGGTGCACGTCCTGCTTGTTTAACCCGTGCATTTGGCTCCAAAGGGAATTTCTTAACATATATATCAATACCATGTCGCTCTACGGGAAGGGATGCAGCTGGGAGCTGCCTTGCAGGCTGCCTGGTGCTTTTTGAGTGGCCTTAGCCCCATGAAAACACAGTGACACTCTGCAAGATGTTTAAATGTCATGAACTCCGGCACTTGCTAAAGATCGAGCCATGGGATCTCCGGAATAGCACCCAAGCTCCTTCCAGAAGGAGGGTAGGATGGTTCCCCTGCTCCTTGCGTTGCTCTCACCGTTGGGTTGCGCTGCAGACACGTCGCTTCATCAGCTTTCGTGAGACTGCTTTGGCCAAGCACTTAATTAAACCTTTCTTGGCTTGTGCCTAAGCATGAGCCAGACTTTATCATGCAGGGGAAACCCAACTTTCTAGCCCCACGGGTTACTGTCGTCTTCCTGTCGTCGCGTGTGGGGAGTTACGTGTCGGAGAGGTGAGCGGGCTGTGGTAGTGATGGGCTCTGGTGACCGACGGTTCGGCTCTGTGGCTCTGTGTGGCCTCCTTGGCCTCATTGCCTTGAAAATGTTGCCTCCTTGGCCTCCACATCAGCCCCTTCGACCCCGCAGGGTCCCTCCTAGCCCTGTTTTCCGTTTCCAGGTTGCTGGGAACAGAGCTGTGCCCGGATTTCTTTTCCCAGTTTGAATTCCGCGAGACCCTAAGTGCAGTCCTAGATAAACGCCGGGCCTCGGTGCAGCAGACAGATTTGTTGAGAGACCTCCTAGCAAAGTGAGCGTGTTTCGTTGTCACGTGCGTATGTGTTTCCCCCTCTTTGGAGAAATGTTTGAATTTCTCATGCGAGGGTGAAAATGCTGCATTGGCTGTGAAACAGAGAGAGGGCACCACACACTGACCGCTGCAATAACGTGCACCAGTAAATACCGTGCAGGAGCTCAAGGATCCTCATTTCTGGATACATAATATATGAGAAGTTAAGCTGCTGCAAGAGCACACAAAAGACTTCTCTGAACCTTCATAAATTCATATGCTTTAAATTAGAAATAAAATAGTCTCTCTCTTTTCCATTAATGGCAAAAATGATAGGTCTTAGTGGTGCCTAATACTCAGTTCACTGCAAATAGTACCAGATTTCTACGTATTCGCCACATATATTTTATTGCTATAATTTGTGGTTCTCCCAAGCAGAATAATATTTTTACTTCAGTGAATATACCAGCGCAAGTTAAAGGTCTCCGATGTATTCCTTTAAAGTGACAGCTCATTGCAGCGAGGTCCCTGCTTTATAACGATACTTATTCATGAGAAAAGAAATATAAAATATAATGTCATCCTTCCGAGCCGCACGTTGGAGCAGGAGGGAGCTAAACCCTGCGGCTCGGAAGGGCTTCGTGTTGGAGCTCGCGACGCGCGCGTGTCCGGGTGCCCTCTGCCATCTCCCCCCTGCATCAGGAGCAAAGGCTGGGAAATCGCCGCTCGACCGGATTCGTTGCTTTAGCAACCAATGCTGGGTTTCAGTTTTTGTTTTGTTTCATTTTTTTAGCAAGTTTTAATGCGTTTTTAAACCAGGCAGGCTGGTAAACCCCGTTCCATGGGACCAGTTCCTGCAGGCGTCGGGTGACTCCTCTCTCCGCTCCTCATTTGCTCGCCAACAAAATCCGCCTTCTCCAGCTCCCTCGTGGGTGTTCCCCAATTTGGAGAGAGGGAAAGCAAACGTGTCACGTGGTTTTGCAGAGGGTCTTTTTGCATTTGGAGGAGGTGGATTCATTGCAGCACCCAGGCTTAGGTTAGCACTTGGGATAAGGGCTGCGGAGAAAGGCAGTGGATCCTTCCAAGCCCCGGCGCTTGCAGCTTTCCTGGGCATGAAACCGAAGCAGCGTTTTAGCTCCCGAGCATCATTAAGGGAAGCTCGGCCGTGGCAGCCGGCGTCAGCAATACGCTCGCAATCGAACAAGAAACACGGACGGCACTCGGAGGCAGGAGATAACTGCCAAGGCTTATTGCCGAGCAAAGAGCTTTTCAAAAAAAAAAGGATTTTTTTTTCCAAGGAGAATCAGATTTCGCTCGCTCCTCGCCGCGCAGACATGCCTTGGCAGTCATGATGAGCCCCATTTGGTCCAGTGGAATCCATTATTTGATAGCTCGGCTCATCGCTGGCAGCGTGACAAAGAGTTTATTCCTCTTTGGAGAGAAACCTGACCAAAGGACACAGCGCTTTAATTCAGCAGATCCCCCCCTCCCCAAACCTAAGACATTTTTCCCTTCCTGCTTACATCGAGATACCTAATGGTTCACCTTGACCACTCTGTCCTGTTCTTCACATCCCAAATTTATCTCATGCCTGGATGAGGACACCTCTTTAATGGACTCCAGGCTTTTGCTCCTTCGGAAGCCAAACAAGGAGGGTTTGCAATTAATCTGGCAAGGAAGGTATAAATAACTATGCAAATAATAATTATGCCTAATTAGCTGCGTTTGCCATGTTGCCAAGTGATCTTGCAGTGCTTTTGGCATCCCGTGGAAGGAGGAAGAAGCAGGGTGGTTGCGTGGGGCTGGTTAACACAACTGGTTATGGAGGCACCGAATGACCCAAGTAGAAGATGACCCCGGTTTGTGCTCACTTACGAGGTGGGATTTTGCTAGGCAAGGTAAAGGGCTCCAAAGTGGCTCTTTTGCTGTTGGTTTTTCCAAGCTTTTTGTTGGTCTGTCTGTCTGCAGCCCGTTCTGAGTGATCGCAGGCCAAGAACACAACGCAGGGAATGGGGCGTGAAATAAGTCCTTGTCCTGCAAAGTCTCGTTGCACACGTGTGGTGGAGCAAACCCTGCAGTCAGGACCTCTTGGGCCACCTCTCCGTGATGCCGAGACCTTTGGGTCTCGGTGGCGGCCAGCATCATCCCAGAGCTCATTTTGTGCCCAGACCTTTTCCGGAGCAGAGCCATTGGACAAAAAGCCTTGGGAACTGCTCACCTATCATTCCGTAAACTTGGCAGGGAGGAGCAATGCCCAATAATGCCAGAGCAGAAGCTCATTTTGCTGCTAATGCTGCTGCTGAGCAATGCCCAGCGCTCCGGGAAAAGGCTGAGGACTGAGGATCGGGAGGAGCGTGGTCCACCCACCTTGCAAAAGCCGTAGCTGCGAGCAGGCCAGGATAACAGCACAGCCCCAAGTGGGCATGTAATGTATTCATACAATGTAAATTTATTTTCCCTTAATGGGTTTGTTATAGCTTAAGTGCATTACTTTTCTTCGAGCAGAAAGGTGTTTACCTCTGGCATTGCACATACAGACGCGGGGCTCAGCCGTGGTCGGCGCCGCTGGCGCTGACGAAGGATCTGCTGCTTCACGGTCACTGTGGGCACCAGCTAAGACACTGCCCAGAGGAGAAGGAAAAAGAGAGATTGGGGGTGATTAAGAGAGAGATTCCAGATCTAAATGGTTGCAAAACTGCCAGGAAGCAGCTGAGCTGTGCTAGCCAAAAGGGCATCAGCAATTGCAGGGCCAGGCGTGCAGCGCTCGTTTCCTTCTCCGGCCCCACACGTCAGAATGCAGAAATGCCACTGCCTTCTGCAATTTCATTTCTTTTTTTTCCCCCTTTTCCCCTGGCAAAATATTCAAAGGCGTATTTTGTGCGTGTTTTGGTACCTGAAGCGAGGAGATGAAGTCGTCGTGTTTCAGCTCCTGGAAAATTAGCCTCGAGGGGATAGTGCCGTGGAAAAACATTTGTTATTTCTTGGGTTTGGGGGATAGCCCGTGGAAGGTTAGGGCCTCTGGTGCCTGTCGTTCATTATAGAGACGTCTAACAAGAAGATGTTGTCTTCCCCAAGGAGTCTGATGCTGGGTATGTAATACACAAAGCAACTTTTGTTTTTAGGAAACCTTAACTTTTTCCATCTCGCAGAAACCTCCGGTGGACAAGAGTTACTGCGTGTTAGTGGTTTCCTGGGTCCTGATGACTCTAAGTTAAGCCGACTTGAGTGGCAACGTTAATGATATTAGCGAGCATCTATTAAATGTAGTTATTATGCATTAAAAAGCAGACTGAAAGCACTGACTTTTTAAGGAAGCTCAGATTAATGGTTTGAAAGGTTTTGGAAATTTATCAGAGGAATGGAAATCTTAAAAAGAAAAAAAAAATGCAGAAAAAAAAGCTTGGATTTCTGCAGCTCCTATAGATACCATAGTTAAAGATCTAATTTAGGTTGCGGTTTGGGGAAGCGCTTATGGATTATTGGCATTTCCAATCTCCGCACTTCACTTCAAAACTAATTGGAAGGGGATAAATTTGGAAACGTGCTGCACGAAGCCATTGTAACGCAAGGTACTTGTAGAGCACTTTGGATAGCTGGTGGAGGGGTATTATAAGAAAAGTATAATTTGGAAACGGAGTGAGGGAGATGATCTTTCCCTTTTTTGGCAAATGAAGCACTAATTTTTTATTTTTTTTTTAATAAAAGACAAGTGTTGTTGCTGTGTGGCAACATTCTGTTTGCAGCCTTGTGGAAGGGAGTGCGATCAGCACAAGCAGCTGCACGCAAGAAGGGAGAAACGGTCTGAAGCCTTGAATTTGCTTGGAAAATGCTGATTATGTTGCCGGCCAGGGGAAATTATTAGGAAAGTCACAGGCCTCTGACCTGACAAAGCAAGTTGGCGCAGTAGAAGACCCCACTCTTTATCTGCTTTTGCAACTGCCTTTTTAATACCCCCCTTTTCCCATTTTCACCACACAGGCTCGAGTGTTAATTGCGACAGAAACGAGGAACGACTTCTCAGAGACTCGACCCAGTGGCCTCATTCCCTATTAGCATCCCAGGGGAGTATTTCCCCCCATAAAGCAGGCATTTCCCTGGCTTTCTGCAGGATTTCGGCTGAAGATAGGGAGATGCCCCCTTTATAAAGTTTCTCCCTGGAAGGGTTGTATCCGCACGTAAATCTGGATCTGGCCTTTTTCGGTGTAGGAGTATTTCATTTTGCTCTAAAAAGCTGATCCGAAAGCAGCTGGTGATGAAGTATCTCAAAAATGTCAGGGGGTTTTGGATGTCCCAAGTCAAGAGTGTCTCCTCTTAAAGATTTTTGTAAAGTTAAAATATGCCTGTATTTTGTGCGACTTATCTGCGTATTTTTCCAGTGTATATGAGAGGAAGGGCTTTTTATATATATAACAAATGTTCACATACTGTAATAGTAAGTACAGTAAGTTAATAAAACTTCCTTTTCGTATGAAAGAGATAAAGAAAAGTAACTGGCCAATACAGTACCATTAATCTATTCTCTTTTCTCCTTTCTCTCTTTACTTCTCTCTCTACAATAGAAGTGGAACAAAAAGGTAATTAAATACCTTTCAAATTATATATATATACATATAACTTTTGTATAGGCTAAGTTATTTAACAGCTTAACGTTTTAGTTGAAATACTTGTCATTAATTCTCACTCCTTTTTTTTTTTGTTGTTGTTGTTAAAAGTTTATTCAGTATCTCTGCTGCTCAACTTCACTAGACACCCCATTTTTTTTTGCCGAGAAGTGCTGCCAGTGCCGCTTCCTTGCATTAAATTGCTCTTCAGAGGTTTAGACCCTTTCCCTGCTCTCCAGCCCCAGCGAATTTGGGACAGCATTGCATACACGTGCGTGTGTGTATATATGTGTGTGTGTATACACGTCTACACACGCAATGCGTAAATATACATATGCACGTGTGCGTCTCTGCTGTAAAAGCCTCTTGGACCCAGCGCTGCCTTAGCAGCTGCTGCGGGTGGCTGCTTGGACTCAGTGGAGCGAAGTGCCCCCAACCGGCTGCGAAATCCCTTCTGTCCCCGGTATCGGAATCACTTCACTTGCTGGGCTTTCAACAAGAGCGGGTGGCGCTGGAGGCCGGCGGGGTGCGTTTGGGTACCCGCGCGCCGGGGGTCTCCGTCCCCCCAAAACCGGGGCCTGTCCCGGCGCTTGATGTGGCCCCACTCCGAAGTCTGAGCAGCAAAGCCACCCCGGTTAGTCCAGCCGCTCCTCTGTGCCCCTCTCTCATGTAACAGTAGAAGGTACATGTGTTTTATTTATTTATTTATTAAGTTTGAATTACTACTATATTTAACAGGACCTTTTTATTTATTTATTTATTT
>WBNA01000172.1:928473-944678 GCA_013398345.1 Nothocercus nigrocapillus | reverse complement strand
TTTTTTTTTTTTTTAGCCCATTTTCCACCCCATGATCTCCTCCGCGCGAGACCAGCGTGACACAAGGGTTGGCCGCGTTGTGAAGGTTGACTCTGTTGGCCAACACTACGTATAAGGGCCTGAAAATAAAGTGATATCCGAATATAAGCGGTATCCTGAGCACTGGGACAGCAACTGTGAGGGATTCCCTGACGGGGAAGGGGCAGATTCCCGTCCGGCAGTTTTGCTGCGTTGTGCTTGGAAAAAAAAGAGCAGTTCTCAACTCTGTTATCGCAATGTTGGCTCTACTGGTTAAACAGGGGTTCCCAAGCTGACTTCTCATGATCCGATGTACAGGATTTCTGTCATAAACCTCATAGAAACGCAAGGATTTCCCAGTCAGGAGAGGCGTTATCCAGGCAGCGAGTGGGGGTGACTGAGACACCGCCGCTCCCAGCCTCATCTTCTTTTAAGGTTGTGCTTGTTTGTTCCTTATGCCTCTCCAGGGCTTAGATGCAGCGAACTTGGACCTGGAAAATTCGGACTTGGAGCATATCGTGGAACTTCTCAATATGATGATGTTTTCTTAATGCTGGGAAAAGTCTCATTGGTAGGAAAAGAAAATATTTTGCAAAAAAACTTGTCCTTTTTTTGGCAGGGAAGTAGCCAAACAAGCCATTTTCAGCTTTATGTAGCTGTGAGGCTTGGTCGCCTCCGAGTCCGCATGGTTGGAAGTCACGATCCGTCAGGAATTTCAGCGTTTTCTTCCAGGTCACGGTGAAAACAGAGCTGTGCACGTCAGAGTTCCCCTTGCAGGGCGAGCTCCCAGTTTGTCCTCAGCTGGGACTCGTTTTATGGCACCTTATGGAACAATTTAAAGCACCTTTTTCGGGCTTTGGCCCTGCACTTGTTGCATTTTTACACCAAACGAGGGGTTTTAGCAGCCTAGAGCGAGACCAGCAAGGGGCTGACTGGCCGCGTAGCCGTTTCGTGGCTAAATCCAAGTGGTGCCCCGAGCAGCATTGGGCCTGCCCTGTGCTACGCCACAGCTCTCTGCGTTATTATGGTGATTCTTCCTGCAAAATCAGGAGCTGGCCCAAGGCAGCGGGGTTAACGTGGTGTCTGACAGCAGTCGGAGTCAACGTCCTGCTAGTCCCTCGTGCCTGTTCAGCGCTGGACTTCTCTTCCCAAGCCTGTTCCTGCCAGTCATGCCGACTTCTTACGCTGTAGCTGTTTTCAGCGACGTGAAATAAAGGCTGCGCCATCCTTTCCTTGGGTCGCAGCTTGGCATTTTGGGGCCTTCCTTCTCCAGCTGCTCTGTCTTCCGAGTGCTCTGCTGCTTATTGCAGTTCTAGCTAGGTCGTTGTTTGCACCCTCCGACAGTCATGCCGTTCTCCTGTTCCACTGCACCCCGTAGCAAGCGTGTCCCCCGCTGCCTTCCGCCCGTGCTAGTGCTCTGTCCATAGTGTTTTGAATTGAATTCCGGCCCTTTGCTCTGCAGCTCGGGGATGTGGATGGGATCAGAAGGTGTTCGGGGACGTCAGAGCGCGTCCCAGCAGCTGCTCCGTGGCGGCCGCCTCTCCTTTGGTCGCACCTCCTGATCAGCACCCACCCTCCTGATCAGCACTGATACAAAATCAGGAAAGCAACAGCATTACCAGCATTTCTAGGTGGACAGTGGAGCTTTAAAGCGCAACCTCTGCAGACTCAAGATTAACGGCAAGGCAAAACGCAGATCTGCCAGTCATTTATTACTTGCTTTTGGCTTAAAAGACCTGGGATGTAATCTCAGGATTTGGGGGTCTCCCTCCTGGCTTTTGCTCACTCGCACTGGACAGTGATTCGTGTTCCCGGCACCGGCTTTTGGAGCCGTTTCCTTTTGAGCGCCCGACAAGCGCAGACTTTCCTGGGGCGTTTCCTCTGGTTGTGCTCTGAGCCTGACCCTTGTTGCAGTCATTTGCAACCTCTGCGATCTCCCCTCTGCTTTACCCTGAGCGGAAAGCTGCATTGGAGTAAAATGCAGTGGTTTGCAGCCTGCCCTGTTGTCCCCGCGAAGCTGTTTGGACATTTGGGGCTGCGTTCTTGCAAATGAAAGGCTTTCGGAGTGCCTGCACCCTCAACTTGCCCCTGCCGTGGAGGCCGGCAGGTCTTCTCCTGTTCTCCTGGGTTTATCTTGAGCATCTTCAAGGGTTTCCTCTTTTCTCCCTCTTCCCCCCACAATATTCACTCAGTAAAGCACTCAAACTCTTAATGCTCCTAGTTAGCTGCACACCAGGAATTGAGGCCCTGAGTTGCTCCATCCTTTCCTCGATCCCTCGATTTCATAATGGATATGTAAATCTGTACATCCATTACAGCAACCCACCGTTGAGTGGCGTCACCCCCAGGCAGGGTGAAGACATCCAGCATGACTCATCGGCGTGAAGGAGGCTCGGGCTCCAATTAATATGCATTATTCCAGGAGCGTAATAGAGCATCGTATCGTTGCAGGAAGGGTGCAGACTCGTAATCAAAACTGTCACGCCAAAGCCCTGCAGTGACGCGGTGGGAACGTAAAACCGGAGCAGTTTGGGGACGCCCTCGAGGGCGCTCAAAGCGTCGGGGTTCCACATTCAGAATAGCTGGGGCTATAAAGTGACCCGTGGGCTCCTGCGGAGCATCTTGGCAGTCGGTGGTGTTTCACTCGGCTCACGAGAGCGTTGCCTGCAGTGCATTTGGGCAGCCCCTCGTGCCGGCAGGATGGGGATCGCAAGGGGAGCCGCCTCCCCTCTGCCCCCCTCTCCCGGCCGGAGCTGCCGCGTTCGGAGAGGCTTTGGAGGGAGGGCGAAAGCACAAAAAGCAGCGTGGACGTCTGTCGGCGTTCGATCCGTTTGCCCAAACAGCTCCGCTTTTTCGTCTGACAGCGCTTTAGCGCTCAGAAGGGAGCTGTCAAAATCTCTCCGCAGGCAGCCACGTCCTTCATGCTAAGACATACTTCATATTACCTCCGAAAGGAAAAGGAGAAGAAAAGGAAAAGAGAAGAAAAGGCACAGAGTGGCTCAGATCACTCCTCTTTCCGTTCGTGGAGGAAACACCCCCGTTTCGTTTCTCCACCAAACAAGGTAGCGTTAATATCTTCTGCTGCTTGGTCCCTTCCTTGAGGATTAGGGATTCCTGTTTCTGCGGGAATTCGGTGGACCTCGTAGCCCGCGCTGGGCAGCGTGATGGCAATGGAGCCAGGAGGGCCGTATCGGCTGTTGCGGCGTTTCCACGGCGGATCCCAAGCAGTGGTCAAAGTAAGTTAGGGTGTTTTCCAGGAGCAATATTCCGAGCCGAGGGCGTTCAGCTGGAGCCCCGAGCGCAGGAACCGCTGCAGCAGGAGACCGTGTTGGGCCAAGGAGGCAGCAGGTCACCCCCGGGATGCGTTGCCCCCAGCCCGCGTGCTGCTGTGGTGTTGGGGAGGTCGGTTATGTTGGGCAGGAGGGTGCCCAACCCTCTGGGTGGCCCCAGCAGCGCCCAGGGGGTCCGGCTGCGGGGAGAGAGATGGTGGAGATGGGTGCTGCCCGTGCCGTGCAACACAAATACAAGGGAGTATTTCTTGTTTGTGGTGGGGTGTCTGGATAAAACAGGCTCTCGTGAGGGATGGGAGAACAAAGATGAAATCTTTTGACAGCAAAATCTGTTGCTCAATGTGTCGGAGGGAGCAGTGGGAAGCCCACGGAGATACATTTCAAAACAGCATAAGGAACTATTTTGCATCTGCGGAGCGGGACTTTGGCTACGTTTCCTCCCAAAAGCTTTGGCAAACTTCTCCCTACCAAGTCTTTTCCACCCCACCTGAAGCAGACTTCCCTGGGCTGCATCCACAGCCCGCTGGGGCGGTTGGAAGTCTCCTTTGGACTTTTGGGTGAAGACCGTCATGCGGGAGAAGCAAGGAGCAAGGCCTGCAGGAGCTGGCATGGTGCTGTTCAGTCTGCATTTGCTCTTTGAGATGGGGCCAAGGCTGCTTTCAGGGGCTTAATAGTGTTCACTGTCCTAACCTCACTTGAGGGCAGTTCTTCGGGACTTCTTGAGGACTCACCAGCTGGAATCCCTTCCTCTCCTCCACACGTTATAATGGTGTGTTTTTAAATGCCGCAACTTCCCCCAGGTTTGGGGCTGGGTTTGGTTTGTGGGGTCTCCTCTGGGGCCTATTTAGTTTAAATATTGACATCTGCACACGACAGCGACTTAACATCTCCCCGCTCTCCCCGCTTCTTCTCTCACTCTTCCTGCTCCTTCTCGTTACCCTTCTCCCTCTGCTCCAAAGTTTTCCTCGTTTATTAAATCAAGCCTGTAGTATATAAAAAAAATGCAAAAAAAAACGGGGCTTGGAGCTCCTGTGCTCAGATTCGACACCTTCACAACTCTGAGATGAGTTGCCCGAGGGCCCTGCTGCCCTCGTGCACGTCCTGGGTCGGCTCTGCCGGCGCCGTGGAGCTGGTGAGCAGGAGGGACGCGCCCAGGAAGAACGTGGATAACGGGAGAGGGGGACGCAAACCGTGCCAGCTCCGACGTGCCGGAGATAGGCAGCGGCTGTAGAATAGCTCTGCCTAGAAGGAAAGCTTCTAATGCCAAATGGGAAAGGGCGGGCAGCGGGGAAACGGTTGTGTAGAAACAGCCCGTGATGAAAGGCAGGAGAAAAAGGCTGCCGGGAAGAATTTGGATCTATGCAGAGCACGAGATCTGAGTGAAATCTGTTTAATGACATGTCAGAGGAGTTTGTTCACAAACCCACCAGCTTTTTAATTCCTCTCTCTGTCCTTTTTTTTTTTTTTTTTTTTTTCCGTGTTTGCATGCGGATCGGGGGGTTCAAAAGGCCCATGAGTAGAGACAAGAAAAGGGAGAAACAAGCACTGATGTGGGAAATGAAAGAGGATGGGAGGGACGATCCTGGAACCTGCAGTCCAGCGCAGTCCCCAGTCAGATAATAAATTGGACAATGGAAATCCTGTTTGCAGTTAGAAGATACCACAAATGTCACCTAAAAGCTGTGTGCTTACTTATTTTAATGATCAGATCATCCCAGATGAATTAGGTTGCCTTTTTTTTTTTTTTTTTTAAATAAATGAATTCTTCCATTGGAGGAGGAAAAGGGATATAAATATATTTGTAATGATTTTGGTAAGCCTGTAGGTGTGTTTTCTGAGACTTTTTTCCTAGACTACTGAGATTAATTTACAAAAATCCCCTCCCGAGTGACGGGCTGGTGGCCGCTGGGACAGTGAGTCCAAAGAGCCGTGCTTGAGTTTCCTGCTCTTGGAATTTTCCTCTGGCCGTTTGCAGGGAGAAAAGGTGCCAGGGGCAGGCGGAAAGGGTGAAAGCAAGAGTTTTGCTCCCAAAAATCAGGTATTATGGAGCGTGGCGTGCAGTCAGGAGCTCTGTCCACACTGTCCCATGGTGCTACAGGCAGCAGATACCGTGTCCTCCAAAAGTCCATAAACTTGCGGATTTTTTTCCTACAGTTTTAGGCACTGCTGCCAGTAGGTGACTGAATCACTTAGGGATGGGTTTTTGAAGATGTGGGGATGCTTGTTTTGCTCTCTGTAAGCATCAAATCCCCCCCCAGAAATTGAATTGGTTACCCCAGGCCAGATTAGCAGTAGCTTCGTTCCTCTGAGTCAGTGGGTTTTGAGATGCAATTCATCATCCCTGTGCCAGACCTGAAAGCAACTGCAAAAGCAGGGGCTGTTTCCACGCTGCAAACGTTGCCTCCATCATTTTGACCTGAGAACGGGCCTACGTTTTCCTCCCCAAAACGGCTGCTACCCAAAAAGCCGCCCACCTTTCCCCGTGGCCGCCCCACCTGCATTTCTTCCAGCCCATCCTCGGGAGCTGTCGTGTGCGTGGAAGAAGAGGACGAAGATAGGAAGGTGGCAACTGTTTTGCTTGTTATTTTGAGGGTTGTCTGTGCTTGCCGTTTCGTGTTTTTACCTGCACGCTGGCTGCAGAGGCACCAGATGCCCGTGGGATTTGGAGAGGGCCGTGCAAGCTGTCATCGTACAAGGTGTGTCCAGCTTCCCATCAGCAACTTGACCATTGGTATCGTGTCAGAAGCACCCTTGCTTCTTCCTTTATTTTTTGAAATAACTAAAAACTGGGCCACTTACTTAAAGAGGTGGAATTATTTTTGGAATTATTTTGGAATTATATTCTGCAAAATTCAGGCAAGGTCTGACGTTGGCCAGAGAGGTGGTCACACATGGTCAGCACCAGCTCCTGGGGCTACAACGTGGTGTAGCCAGACCCAACCCCTTAGGAGAACAGCTGGGGAAACATGAGATTTAGGGATGTCAAACACTTCTCCCTTTGCTTTTGCTGCTCCTTTGCACTGGAGATGTTTCTTTAATTGGAGTCACTCACGCTGCGACTCAGCGTAAGCACCTCAAAGTTCACAGTGAAGTTGCACTGCTGTGTGCAACACACGTCCAGTCACTCGTAGTCAGCCTCCATATCTTGCATAGGTTCATTTGGTCAAATCCCACCTTTCAATGGAGTCGGTGGCACAAAACTCTTAATACCCTTGGAGTCAGAAGACCATTACTGGCATCATCCAGTTTGACTTCCCGCATGGAGAGTTTTCTACAGGCGTTGGTGTATGAGTCTCGCTGCCAGGGCTCCTTGCTTCAGCCCACCTTTGGATGTCACCGTTGCCATTGGTATTAAATCCAAGGAAAAAAAAAAAAAAAAACATGATTCTGTTGTTGAACCAAGAGGTTTGCAAGGGGTGTTGGTGATGAGACTGCTGGGGCTGTGGGTGGCAATGCAGAGTTTATGTCCCTCATGAGATGGGCAGCTGGCCAAAGCAGCCGATGGGAGGTGTCCTGAGATCCCAGTTGCTCTTCATGAAGAGCAACTAACTTGGCATTCATGCACAGAAGGTGAAGCACAGCAATTGTTTACATTTCCTTATATATATATATGTCAATGTTAAAACATGAAATTTGATTTATTAGCAGCTTTTGTGGAATAGTGTGTTTTGCATCAAAAGCAAGAAAGTAAAAGCTTTCTCAAGCTTGCTGCTTTTATCTCAACTGAGCATTTGATGCTGCCACTTCTTCCATATTAAGTAAAAGCTTTTATAAATTATTCATAAACTTCCGTAGCTATTCCTGACTCGTAATGAATGTCTAAATAAATGTTAGTCTTCAATACAATTGATATTCCTGTATCTTCTTGGTGAGGCCACAGCTAGAGCGCTGGGTCCGGTTCGGGGCTCCCCAGTGCTACAGAGCTGTGGACCTGCTGGAGTCAGTCCAGTAAAGGGTCATGATGATGATGAAGCAACTGGAGCAGCTGGTAAACAAGGTTTTTACCATGAAAGTGGAGTAACTCATTGTTAGCCTGCAACAGATTTCCTGTGTTTAAGCACCTAAAACCAGTATGGAAGACAGGGCATGCCACTAGATTTTAGATCTGAATAATGTCCAGTTGCTATAATGGCTAATAGTGCAAATTATCTGAGTCAACCTCACCGTGCAAAGCAGTAAATATATTTCCTGTCCATCCAGGCAAAGTTCTTTTTCTCCCTTCTTTTCCATTAATATTTTATCCCCCCGAAGAGATGTTTTCCCCATATTATGTGTACAAACATACTACACTCATGGTGTTCCTGGATGTCATTACAAGGAACTCTGAAGACTGTACCGGCTCTCCGCTCTCTGCAGCGCTCGCTTGGAAATTGCTTGGAGCAGCAGCAGCAAGTGTCAGCTGGGAACCATATTAATTATTTGGAATGTGCCTCATAAGAGGAATCAACTGCTTTTATAGCCGCACGAATATGACTTGAAGGGGGAAGGATTCTCTAGCTGTTCTCATCATCTATGTGTCATTAACTCCTCTTGTTTAGAGGAAGAGATTAACAACCCCAGAAGCTGTTAGGGTAAATAGATGAATTACAACAATGTGCTTTTATTCTGAGTAAAAGTTTCTCGGTGTAGTTGCCTCCAGGGCTCTGGAGAAGAAGCTCTTCAGCACTGAAGGTAGGAGCTTTGCCACAGTCTTGGGCACGGGGAAGGTCCCGTTGAGGTGCAAATCCCTGCTCCTTCTGTAGATGGAAGAAGCAGGTGCAGTTGTAGTTTATGCAACACTTTGGTGAAGGTTTGCTGCCTCCCAGCCGTGCTTCCTGCCCCGCTCCGATCGGATGAGCGGATTGAAGGGGCTTCTCCCCCGGAGTTGGGAATAGCTTGTACAACCTGTGTGCAGCGTGGCCTCTTCGGAGAACAGTGCACGCGCACGCCGTTCTTCGGGAACGGCGGTGATCCCATGAGGCTGGTGCTGAGGAGGAGGCCTGTGGAACAATATGCTGTGGAAGACGGTAATGGTAAAATAAATATAACGAAAATTCAGTAGGGTATGGATGTCTGCTTGGGAAAAGCGAAAGAAGTGCGAGTGTTTTCAGCTTTTAATCATCTTCCTTCCGAATTTCAGTGTACACGGAAACTGGGCAACAGAGCAAAATACTTGCAAGCTTGTTTTAAATCCAGTGCCTTAAAAATGTGCCGTGTTTAACAGCAAACCCTGTTGGCTCTTAACAGGAAATCGTGGAAACTAAAGCACTTATTTGTCCACAGGGCAGGCTCACCACGGGCAAGTTTCCTATATTGCCCCACCGATCCACCTGGATTCGGATGTGGAGAGACCTCCATCCAAGGGTGAGTCACTGGCGCAGCCCCGCGTACGTGCGTTGCCCAACAGCCGTGGGCTTCCGTCTGTGTCAGTTGTTCACGACGTCTCCAGGAAAAGGTACCACGGGCCATCCAAGGACGCTGGTTGGCGCGAGTTGAGGCTGCTGGGGGAGCTGCGTGAGAGTTGTCTGAGTGATGGTGCCAGAGTGGCCACGTGGGCGGTCAGGCTTGGGTTTAGTCCATATTGTCCTTACGCTGGGGTTTTGCTGGAGTCAGTGGAGATTTCCTGCCTCCAGAGGAGGACTCGAGCTTTGGGTGAGCCGATTGCCCTTGGGAGGTGGCTCCCGATACACACGGGTTGAGCCAAGAAGACTAGGTAAGGTGGATGCATCTGCTGAGTTGTGAAAGGGGTAGGTAGGGCTGCGTGTCCTTGATTTCTCAGTCTGGTGGGGAGGGTCCTATGCTGGTAGGACCTCCAAATGATGGAGTTTTTGTTGCTTGTCCGTCCCATGCTGTGTGCATGCCTGTGGTGGTGCATCTGAATAGACGTGCTGTCATCACGTACCACGAGGAAAGCTGCCTTCTCGCCCTGCCCTCGCCATCCATCTGTAATGCTCCGAGAGACAGAACCGTGTCGGGGAATTGCAGTCGTGACCGTGGGCATGTCCATGCTCCTCGAAGTGTCCTGAGGACTTCGTAGGCTGAAGGAAAGCGTGCCGCTCAGGCTCAAGGTTTGGAAGGCTCCCCTTGATTTAGAGGGACCTTTTCCATGTGGCTGCATGTGGAACGTCCTCAAGTGAACCTCAGGAAAAGGGAGGAATTGTGTCTTCCTGGGCGAGAGCGCTCTCGGCATGGTTGTTCCTTGACGGTCCCTCCTGCCTCTGTCCAAGGTGGAGCGTGGACATAAGTGCTGGCTCTGGAGGATGTCCCAAAGTGGGGTTATCGGTATCATCCCCTGGGGAAAGAGCACGCCATCCTCCTTCTGAATGTGTAGGAGGGATGTGAGTGTGTCCTGGCACTTCAGGACACGCTCAGGGTCTCTTTCCAGGCTTTATCCCTTAACTGCAAGGACTGCTTGACCAGTTTTCAGGAATGCAAAAACACCACTACCTTTAAGCTATCGCTGTTGCTTCCACATGATTCCCAGAGCTGGCATTTTCAAGAGTGCTATTTTAGGACAGCCTTCGTAAAACCACTGATTTTAGGGACCTCTGGAGCTCCTGGAGGCTGTTTCATCGTCTGTAAAATGAGGTTCCTCACTATTTGCAGGACCTTGGAGCTGAAAATGGTTCTAAAGAAATAATAAGAAATGGTACTATCCATGTCCCCGCCGAATCCTTCCTCCCACCTTACTCTTCCAGTGCATCACTGAAGAGCGATGGTCGGGTATGGGTTGGTGTGGCACTTACTGTGGCAAAAAAAAAAAAAAAAAAAAAAAAANAAAAAAAAAAAAAAAAAAAAAAATAGCAGCAACCACCTTCCTATTTTAATTGTAATAGAAAAGAAGGGAACCACTCTGGGAATATGAAAACATCTTGGCTTCCCGTATTAAAAACACTGCCAGTTCAGTGCTGCTGCGGGCCTGTGCAGCTGCATTTCTCAGACAGCAGATTTATTTGCAGTGGCTTCTTCCTTCTTCTTCTTTTTTAAAAAAATTGCCCCCGGTGACATTTACCCGCGTTGTTTATGCGTGCGGTGCGTTTTTACCCACCTGACACAAGCCCTGCATAGAGGATAAACTCCAGTAGTTTACTAGTGCATTAGTGTCATCATACATTACAAGGTAATTACTCTGAGCCGCTGCTCTGTAGAGTAACTTAGTAATGACACTGTAAATCACTTAATAAAAATAAAGGCCTGAGTCAGCATTCCTTATTAAAGATGCTTCTTTTTCCTCACCCTTTATTTGAGGAGGGTGTTTTAGAATTAGCTCCCTCTATGAAGCATCCTTAACCATTAATTTTACACCTCCTCTTAATATAACAAGCTGGACACAGCTGCATTATTTTTATGCAGCTATTTGCAACATCCGTACGCAGGATAATTCCAGCGTTAGCCAGGACCTCACACCTTTGGAAATAAGTAAAATAGCAGCAGTTGTGGCTGCCTCTTCACGCCTGCTCCTGAACACGGTAAGAAACAGGACTAATAGGTGACTTTTCAGGCTCATACATAAAGATAAGAAGTCACCTGTTTACTTTTGTGTATTAAATTCCTCATCCTCCAGGAAAAATTATGAGGATATTCAAGAGCCTCTTTCTTGGGCTCAGAGGGTCCCATCTCACCATGTCTTAAGTTCTAACCATTGGCAGGTGAGGACGGACCCTCTCTTTTACCCCCATGTTGTGATCCTGTAGCCTTAAGGATCATAGCCCGTGTATAAAAACGGGGCACTTGTTCCTGACAAGAGCAAGAATTCTGAAGATCAGAGCGATTCTTGCACGCCGGCTTAGGGAGGAATTTTATGAAGTTATCATATACAGCAATAAATTAAATGTAGTGTTTGAACTAAAAATCTGCCGGGTGCTAAAATGCGGGGAATAGAGTGAATGAAACTCACTGCATCCACGTGCTAAAACTACCGATGGAGCTTTATAGAAACAGATTTTACTGTATGTGCAGAATCGTATTAAACATGAAATAGATGCAGGACTTTTACAGCTGCGCAGTGCTGGGAGCTCTCCTAGCCTGTCCAGCTCACTTTTTCCAAAGGTTTCCATCAAGGAGAAGCTTGGAGAGAGCAGTTGTTTCAGAGACCGATGCACCTGGAGCCAGGTGATTTCCCAAACATGGAATTAGGGTGATTTTTGGCTCCCAGTGCTATAAATACATAGCAAATACAGGAGCTTTGGTGGGTTCACATCCCTCCTGAGCATCTTGCTCTAGGGAGGGGCGTCGCTCCGGCCGCAGGTCAGGTCCTGGTTGTTGCAGCAAATTTCACTTGCGGGTTGCAACATCCTAATGTCCAGAATCTCTTCCCACAGGGATCTTGGCCTCCAGGCTCAAGAGTCACTTGCCACTCTCTCCTTATTTCTCCTCGCACACTATGGAGTGTCCCTTGATGCTCTCCTGCTTCAAAAACTGGACCTGTCCCATCGTTTCTCTTCCACGTGGCCTTGGTCAAGGGGGTTGCTGCTGGGGGGCGGTGGGGACCTCATAGCCCTTTCCGTGTGGATGGGAGTTGACATGTGAGTGGCCGGGCACGCCGTGTTTCCAGCCTTTCCCGTTTTCCCTTTGGGACCCGCCTCGGGAAGGCCATTCCCTTAGCTTGAGCGACCCTCAGGCTTGCACCATTGTGGTCTACGCAGATGGCCATGAGCTGGGCATGAGTGTTGAGCACGGGCCACGCTGGGGATTTTTCCGTAGAGGTATTTTTCCGTAGAAAACCCCTTTTCCATTATTCAAAAAAAAAAAAGGCATTTTTAACTATTTTTTTTTTAGCAGCTGGCTAGAGCTGCCTTGTGAATGACTTGGCGGAGAGCGGCACGAGCTGCTAAAGGCAGCTTGAAATGTTATTCTCCGTAGGCTGTCGTAAGCTCAACCCTTATGGAGAAGCCCCGTATGGGTTCAGAGCTCTGCCCGGAAGGTGCTTTTGCCCCCGCGCGTTTGGTTCCGAGGGCATCGAGCAGGTCCAGCGGGGGAAGTTTCCGCCCACCTGCCAGCGACAGCAGCTGGAGACGAGAGCCGTTTATGGAGTTACGGCCTCAAGCATCCCTAATCCGAAGGGAATGCCTGGAAGAAGCTGTCGCACGGATTCGACGTGGAGGAAGAACACGGCGCCGTGTTCAGCGTGAGACCCTTCTCTGCCTTCTTTTCTTTCTTCCCTCCCCTTTCTGCCAGACTAATTTTTGGCTACACTTCTGTGCTTGAAATATTTATAGGGCAAATAACTGTTTTAAATGAGCAGATGGGGGAGACATAAGACAAGCTGTTAAATTAATAAACATGTGCGGTGCTTTATCAGTAAGGGAGCCCATTTTGGCATTTCTTCTAGATGATTTGTATGGCCTATCACCGTTGCACCTGGTGCAGGGACAAGAAATGGGCACTTAATAACCGAACAATGTGCAAACTCCTTCCATTATAACTTCATTATGTCAGATATAATCGTCTATAACTAGATGTCAACTGCATTATTTATGGCCCGCTCCCCTGTGGAAGAGTGGCCATATGAATGAATGGCCCCATTAATGGGAAGGAGCTTTTGCTGTAACTTTTCCCCTCCTGGAACATGGTCCGTTTTGTCATCTGGTATTAATTCTGGATCATTTGGGGGCTGCAGAGAAAGGCCGGTTATATTTATATTTGTGTAATGGGGAGAAGATGGCAAATAAATCACACAAGCGATCCAATTTCAGGTCCGCTGATTTCCAAAGCATGTTTGCTTTTAGGATGGAGTCGGACCAGTCCACAGCAGATCTTTGTTTTACCTCTTTGGTGACCTTAAAAAGGCAGACGAGCTGGGATAGCCCTTCCAGGGACTCCGTGGTGCCTGCTAAAGTTCTCCGTTGCTGGTACGAAATGGTTTTAAGACCTGTTCACCCAACAGAACATTGATGTGCCCCGCACTTGGGATACGGATTTCCGAGCACCATAGAGGCTAAAAGCTTTGCTGTGGAGGAATATCATCTAAGAAAGATGCTATAGCATCTTCTCCTGGAAAAAAAAAAGTAATATATACATATATACACATATTTAATGGTTATTATGTGACCAACAAAAGCACTTGGCACTTGTGGGCTGCTTACTTGGGATCACAGATGGCTGAAGAAGACGGATTTGCTCCTTAGAACTGGTGGCCCTAGTTCTTCTAAAATGTTTGGTCTTAGAGCACACTTTGGCCTGTGAGTTGCCTTAGCTAGCAGTAAGTGCTGGGTTATTCTTCTTGCCTTTGTGCGTGTGTTTTGGGGGTCTTTTTTTAAGCTAGGGAAGTTCTAGTGATGTGATAATAATATATTCGGAGGGAGATGTGTTCCTGTGGACTGGGTCCCCTTTAAAGGCGCTTGTGGAAATCCCAGCCTTAATAAATGCCTCCTAAATACTGATTAGCAGATAAACATTATGGAGCCCTGTTGTTGAGACTGTAACTTGGCTCCCTCGTGGAAGCCCTCGGAATTGAAGCTTTGCAGCCAAGTAAATTTTGGCTTGATAGCTGCAATATTTGCTCCTCCAGCTCCACGTGGTTTTGCTCTTGCTTCAGATCAGCTCCGTGCAGTTCGTTCTGCTGGAAAACTGTCAGAAAATGATATTTAAAAGAACCTGACTGCCTCCGAGAAGAGATGGCAGGGTTGGGTCCGTGCAGGACTTTGTTGTTACCCAGCTGAGAGCACCTTACGGAGGAATTTCATATTCAAGCTCAGTATGGCCAAGCCTACCAACTTTCACCTTTCCTTTTGCAGCTGCACCACACTGGGAGCCTCAAAAATGCAAAGAATACAACCAAAAGAGATGGCTCTAGATGAAGCCGGTCTATTTGTAATTAGTATTTAAGCACGTAATTTGTAGCAAGCGTCTCCCTTGCACCGTTGCATCCGTTCCTTTTCTTCTGGAGAGAATTGCCTGGGCAAATGACCACAGTTATGGGTGAGCTATCGTGGCAGCCTCCCGCGCAGATCTGCAGATTTTTCTCTAAGTCCTGTTTTTGTCTTTATTTCATTAGGCCCTCTGTTTTGCTCGGACGTGTTGCCGTTACAGCCCCCGCAAATTTAGTAGTCGACGCGCAGCAAAACGCTGCTCCTAGCAAGTAAACAATTGCGTTTCCCTTTTTGGAATAAAGCGAAATGGGCATCCATAAATCATGAAAAAAATAAATAAAATCCCCCCCAAAAAAACAAAATTCCCATATTCCTGACAGCCCATCCCAGTGCCACTGCCACGTGGCACTGAAGTGTAACAAGCTTATTTATATTTTGGTTCATTTAGGCTTTATGTATTCTATATATTTTAATGCCGCCCTGGATCAAGCGGCGTTATTCTGGGGCTGTGCATCCCCCAGACGTTGTGGCTGTTGCTGAGGGAAAGGAGCTTTGGGTTAATATTTTGTGCTACTCGCAGTGCAGGCCGGGTTCTGCGCCCTGAGCAAGTGCAAAGGGGAGGGAGGAAAAGTTAAGTTAATGCTCTGTTTGGACTGACGACTTTTGCATTGGAACTCACATGAGAAGACAAAAAAAAAAAAAAGTAATTTTGAATTCCAGGGGAATTTGTACAGAAAAATCTGTCAAAACCAAACAATTGCAAGAATTTATTTACTGAATTTTAGAATTGCCTCGCAGTAGGGATCTGGAACCGGCTCTGCTGAGAGGAATTTTGGCAGAAGCAGACCAAGTGCTTTTACCAGCCGTATTCAGCAACAAATTTCTCAGCATTCTCCTGAATTAATGTGTTTGGATCATGTAAACAAAACATTCGTCTTTAATTCCTAGGTTTCCTGACCATTTCCAGTCCTGCTGTCTATTCTGTGGTTTAGGTGCCTTCACATTCATTTAATGCTAGGTGGATTCCCAAAAAGCCTGCAGTCGAGCGGCACGCACACGTGGGGAATCAAGGGACAGGCCACAGTCTGAGGCAAAATACTGATGTGCATGGTGGTTATTTTTAAAAAAGGTATTTTATGCGGATTTTACGGATGAGGACGGTGCTTCATAACTGTGGCATGGAGCGTTACAACCACGTGATGGAGCTCCAGAACCCCAACCTCTGCCAAAAAGAGAGAAGGGAAAAGAGCTGGGCGAATCTCTGTGGGTCTTAAGAGCATCCTGAGGCCAGTAGCTGTTGTTCCACATCAGCCCAAGCGTCCAGCGCATCCATCACAAGCAAAGTCACTTTTTCCCACTTCTTAAGCCAGGAATTGCCTGGGGCAAGGGACGCCCTTCGTCCTCCTTTTGGCTGGAGCCTTGTACAATGGGGGCTTTGACCCTTACGGGGCTTTAGAGAAGTTCATGTTACTTTTTTAACTAGCAGAGGCTGCAATAATTCATGTTCGAGCTCCTTGCGTGCACCTGGTCATAAAATCCATTCACAAGGTGCCTGGCCTGAGAACTGTCACGGGCTCGGGCGGATTAAATACGACGTGAGCCGAGCTCAGACGGAGCAGCCGGGGAGGCGCTGGGAGGCAGAAGGGAAAGGCAAGAAGGAGGTAGGAAAAAAACGGGCAGAAAACAGCGAAACAGCGAAACACTCCGGGCTGATTTGCAAAGGGAGAACAGAAGCTGGAATAGCAGGTTAGGTGCAGAGGAGAACGTGAGGGCGGCCACAGTATAGACCTCCATTGCCGTGCGGGTGGCAGGGATTTCTCATGTGTTTTTGAGTCTCTTGGGATTTTCTTGGGACGGTTCTCCCTCCGCTCCCCGCTATAAATCTGCCCGTGGTTCTAGAAAGTGCGTGCGCCCTTGTGACCGCGGTTTGTGCTTCTCTTTCGAGCTCCTGCAGGCTGCATCTGGTTAAGTAATGGCAGCTCGGGGTAGAAATCACACATGCAAGCTGACAGGGTTGACACTGGGAGCGTTTTGCAATCATTTGTCTAATTAGCTGAAGCTCTTTGGGGAGAAGTTTGTGAAATGGCAAACTCCCAAAATCTAATTT
>WBNA01000172.1:847113-919826 GCA_013398345.1 Nothocercus nigrocapillus | reverse complement strand
AAGTGTTAGTGGTTAGGGATGTCAGATGTTGCTTCAAGATGACTTTGGTAGGCACCGTTGGGAGATTAGCCCTGTGCTTTGAATGTCCTGTAATTATCTTGCTGAGGTTTCTGGTGCAGCAAGAAAGGAAGGGTTTGGGCAGATTGACGAGTTCAGCCTGTTAAAATCATTTCATGCACTTCAGCTCTCGTTCTGTCTCTTTAGGGTTAATTTAAAATGCTCAAACAAGGATTTGGAGGGGAAAAAATAAAAAGAGAAATCCGTGTTAAGTGATTCCAGCTTGAAGCGCAGTGAAACGGCTGAGTTTGCACCGTATCTTGGAGCGCAGCGCTGAGTTTCTCCCTAGAACGTGGGACTCGCTTGACATCTGGCTCGGATCCATTGCCCCGTCCCTCCAGGCTCGGCAGAACGTTTGCACGTGCTCAGGGTGGCCTCGGGCACAGATGCATCGTCCCCTAGGTTGTAGGGCTTTCCCAGCCTTCCAAAGGGGAATTTTTCCCCTTGACACCAAGGCAAAAAGGTCTTGACACCTTTCTTCTCCCAGGTGCAACCACCTTCTCCTCCATCGCAGACTTCAGGTGCGGGGAGGAAGGAGGGAAGTGCTGCGTGTCTAAACGCCTGAATTTGTATTGCACAAGGCTTTTGGGGAGGTCCAGGTCTGCACGTGGTTCTGCTGAAGGCAGCACGGTTGTGTTGAACGCACTGGGGCTATTGCCTATCTAATATTTTGCGGGGAAATTATTCATTTTTAAATATTTTTTTCTTTTGGAGTGAGTTTCAGAAAATACTCTGAACCAGGTTAGAGAGTGCCTGTAGAAAGCTAATTCCCACAGGATGTGTTTGTGTGGCAGGGAAGAGAAAAGCAGCTGTGATTCCTCTTTTTAAATATAACCTCCCAACTGCATTAGGTTTGGGAGGGTTGCGTGTTTCTCCTTTCAGGATTTGCCTGAGCCTTCTCGTTGCTGTGTAAACACAACTTGTACCAGTGTTCAAAGGGATAAGAAATGGGGGGAAAAAACGAAACGCTGTGAGCAAAAACGATATTTGCCAAATACGCAAAGGGCAAAATTAGCAGGGAGGGCTTGAGGGACCCTCAGGTTTTGTGTTTCTCGCCGACCCTCAGAAATAGGCAGTGCTCTGTTTGTGCTAATGTGGCCGCAGTGTGCGAAACGGAATCGCGGATGTAACTGTGATGGAAAGACAGGAGAAGAGTCACACGGAGAAGGCATCCCGCGTGTCTAAGGGCACCGGGGGGGAAGTCTCTACTGCTTCACGTGGGGGATTTTGCCCAGGTTGCCCTCAATTTATGGTTTATTGGCTCGGAAAGAGTCATTTCTAGGTCGATGATCCTGGTGCCTCCTTCTAACCACCCAACTTGGTCTTAAAGCGGGTGGTTCTGTGAGGAGGATCCGCCGCGGGTGCTGCCTGGGGCACCGTTCCCGCCGTGGCCGTGGCGGCCGAGCTCACGATCCCGTCGACTCATGGACCATCCGGACCTTCTGAACCGCGTTCGGCCGTACCCCATCCGCCTCGCGCTTGGGCAACGTCAGGTCTTTTCCCCCCAGACCTATGGTAAACTGGCCTGTGTAAGCGATGGAGCTGCTAGTTTTGAAAAAATCTAAAAAAAAATCTGCGGGTCGTAGCTATTGGACTAATCTTTGTTATTGGGAGGAAACGAAATACGTACTCATGGCCAGACCTGCTGTAGTGAATAGGGGTAAAATTTGCTGAAGTTCTTTACAAATTTTAAGCCTCCCAGTAACGTCAGTTGGAAGTCACATCTGCGTGGTGATTTAGCAGGGCTTTGAAGAGCAGCTAGGAGAAATCTGTCAATGCCAGCAGGAATTTGCTGTGTGTTTTTTGGAATTCATTCAAGCCCAGGACTCGTAGCGAAAGCAAGATGGCACGAGGAGCCTGGAAAATCTGCTCGGTTGTTTTTAAAATTAAAAATAAATAAATAAAAAGTCGGGACAGAGAAGCTGCTATTCCACAGTGAAGGCAGGCGTCTCTGTAATTTCCATAGGTTTGCCTTGGGTGAGCATTCACCTGCACTCCGGTGACAGCAATATCATTATACATTAATAACTAATGCGGCGCTAATAGCGAGGGTGGTCCGCGCCAGCAGACCTCAGCGGGATGGAAGTCGCTGCTCCCTGGAGCTTGCAGGCAGAGCCGGCCGGATGGTTTGAGGTCGTTCCTGTGGGCAGCAGGGCAGACCTCGCGTTTAGGTTTAATTTTAATTTCTACCCAGCCTGCAGTCCTCACTCAGCTGTCTCCAGTGGACGAGCTCCATGTTGCTGGAAATGGAGCCGCTCTGATGTTGAGGGAGGATCTGGGGATGCTGGAAGAGGTGGCAGTGGGTTTTAGGGACATCTCGGGGCACGGGGTTTTAAGAAATGGTATATAGAGGTGCTGTGCACCAGCACTGGGGCTAGCAAGCAATAGCAGATGAGGAGGCCCTGTGCACTTACGGTGCTCGTTGTGTCTTCATTTGCAGCCAGTGTGACTTGGCCTGAGAAGAGAAGATGGAGGGGGGTTTGACCAACATGTACAAGGACCTGAGTGGAGAGTGTAGAGAGCCTGGGGCCAAACTCTTCTCGGTGGTGGCCGGTGACAGGACAAGGGGTAGCGGGTGCAAGTTGAAACCCAGGCAGTTCCATCTCCGTGTGAGGAAGAACAACTTTCCTGTGAGGCTGACAGAGCCCTGGACCAGGCCGCCCAGAGAGGCTGTGGACGCTCCTCCTCTGGAGATCTTCCAAACCTGCCTGAGTGCAACTGGGTGCCCCGTGCTCTGGGTGTCCCTGCTGGAGCAGGGGGTTGGACCAGATGGTCTCTGGAGGTCCCTTCCAACCTCAACCACCCTGAGATGCTGTGCTGCTGTGAAACCCTCACTCTGTGCACGTCTTAAGAGCAGATCCCAGTACGGCCCCCCCCTTTTTTTTTCCCTTCCTTTCCTTCCTCTCTCTAACCCGCTTCCGCCTCCTTTCAGGAGCGTCCCCGTCGGGAGCGCTGGGCCTGGGGAGCACCCCCAGCAGCACCACGGCGCGGGCGGCCACCAGCAGCACGAGCCGTCCCACCACGGCCTCGGCTGCGGGCAGGAGGAACAGGAGCACCAGCACGCCATCGCCCGCGGCCGCCGTCCCCGACGAGGCCACCACGCACCCGCCACCAGCCTCCTCCCAGCTCCCCGCGGCCGGGGCCGAGAGCTGCGACCCCGTGGAAGCCCGCGACGTTATGTGGTCTCGCACCCGGCAGGGGCAGGTGGCCAAGCAGCCTTGTCCCATCGGCTCCATCGGTGAGTTGAGGGGCGGTGGGAGGCGGTGAGGCACCTCTGTAGGCTTCGCCATGGGTCCCTTGAGCGTCTGCGTTCTTCAGCAAGGCCCTTGTTCTTCAGCATAGGTTCCTTGGGCATCAGTGGGTCCCTTAGGTGTCTGCGTTCTTCAGCAAGACCTGTGTTCTTCACCGTGGGTTCCTTGGGCATCAGTGGGTCCCTTAGGTGTCTGCGTTCTTCAGCAAGACCCATGTTCTTCACCGTGGGTTCCTTGGGCATCAGTGGGTCCCTTGGGCGTCTGTGTTCTTCAGCAAGACCCATGTTCTTCACCGTGGGTTCCTTGGGCATCAGTGGGTCCCTTGGGCATCTGTGTTCTTCAGCAAGACCTGTGTTCTTCATCGTGGGTTCCTTGGGCATCAATGGAGTGCCCTGGTGCCTTTTGGCACGTATACATTATGCTGGTGAAGTATGTATACGTTGGGAAGCCCAGTGGCACCAAGGACCCAGGCTTAAAGATGTTGGTCACTTTGTGCAGAGTCTTGGGCACTCTAAGCTCCATCCATGGGAGATGAGACCACTAACCACCTTGTAGGGTTGAGCACCAATAGAAAGAAGTGACCTCTACAAATTTTATGTTACCCCTGTCCTGTCTGTAATTGTAGTCTCCAGGCTGCTTGACTCTTGGTGCTAGAAATTTTGCTTTTTTGGGGGTGGGAAAAGCAATCAACATGGGTATTCCCAGCTCGGGCCCCTGAACCTGTGTGTGGGATTTTTCCATGCACATCCAACATGCCCAACTGGGAAAGCAGGGGGAAGAACAAGGCCAAATCTTTTGCAGTGGTCTACTGTTGATGGGATTTTTCTTCTTTTCTTCCCCCCTTTCCCTCAGTTGCTTACTTCCACAAGGTTGCTTTCGGAAAGTTTCTGTCCAAACCAAGACGTGGTGAAGTGAATAATGGATTTTGGCACATGCTTTACTTAACTGTCTGCTAACAAAGGCAGTTTGTGGAAAACCTTTAATTTTCAACCTAGTCCTAGTGCAGAAAGTGGAGGAAATTGCCTGAGAGGCAGAGGCTGGAGGGATCTGGTTTGCGAAGGAGACTCCCTATTAATTCTCTGCTCCGTTGCCCATGGGAAGCCATTTACATTTGTGTATCGTAATCCTGACTCTCTCCTGGATTCAGTGAGGTCAGTGTGGTCAAATGTATATAAAGCATGAGAGGAATGGAAAGAAATGAGGGGCGAGAGTAGGGGAGGAGTATTTTTCCAGATCTTCCTCAGCGCTCCTGCCTGACCTTGGGCAGATCTTGTTGTGTATCTCCAAGCTCCATAGTCTCCAGCTCCACAGCTCCAGCTGTGGAGACATAGTTTCCCAGTGAAATGGGAAAAATCCCTGCGCTATTGGGTCTGTGGCACCTGAGCACCAAGGTCACGGGCAATGAGGACACTGAGGGGACTCAGCACTGTCCTCCTGAGCTACCAGGAGACCTAAGGCCTGCTGCGGTGAAGCCTCAGGTGAGCCCGGGCGCCGGTGGGGAACCGGAGTGACCGCAGCAGCTTTGCCCATTGCAGGTGTCGCGACGTTCCGGTGCCTGGCGCCCGACGGCATCTGGGAGCCCCAAGGACCTGACCTCAGCAACTGCTCTTCTCCCTGGATCAACCACATCACGCAGAAGGTAAAGCCCTTCCCGCGCGCTGACCCCGCCGCCTCCGTTCCTGCCTTCGCCTCCGTTCCCTGGTTGCTTCCTGGCGTGACCGTGGTGGCGGTGGCTCTGCCAGCTCCTAGGCATGATCCGTGAGTAGCCGTGAGGAGAAAACAAGGCTGTGCACATTGCAGAAGCTCGAGCAAGGAGAGCGCGGGAAAGGCAAAGGTCTGGGGAGCGGAATTAGACCAAAATGAATGGCATTTCTTGTCTGTGGCAAGAGGAGGAGGTGAGTGGGTGATAGGGAGAACGCTGAGTTATTGCAAAAGGAAACCTGCCTTTTCGCACAGCCCCAAGGATTTTGTGCCTTGCAAGCACAGGATAGACCCTGTAGTTGAGAAGTCTTTGCCTGAGAAAGGCTGGCTCTGTGTGGCCTGTCTGCATGGTGTTACTGCCTTTCTGGTTTTAACTTCTTCCCAAGCCGTGAAAGGGCTGATGGAATAGAAAACAATGCTGCAGTAATGCGTGGCTTTCGACTTTTAGGTCCCTTGATGGGTGTTTTGTAGCACTGCCATCGTTTATCAGTGTTAGAAGCGCGTTAACACGTGACAGTGGCGGTGCAAGACGAGCAGCGCGTATTCGGCGGCAGAGCGTCGAGCGCTTTTGCTGCTAATGCGCAGCGGTGCTTTCAGCTGAGCCCATTACAAAGGGAGACGAGATGTGGTTCACACCACGGCCTCTGCGGGCTGAATCCTTGTTAGAGCAGTTTGTGTGGATCTGGTCGCACCTTGAGCCCAAGCAGGAGAGCCCCGGTGGTAGCCACGGGGTGGTAGAAACATCACGTTCCGGGCAAGCTGAGCAACGAGATGGGAAGAGACGTCCCCTTTTTCTCCTCCCCGTCGCCCTCATCAGCTTGCAGATTGCCAGCAGCTACTCTCCCCAAAAACCCTATCAAACCAAACCTGCATTTACACCCATCCCTCCCTCCAAAAAAGGGGGAAAGATGCCAATCAACTCGGGGCTGCTCGGGCACAGCCGGTACCGAGCTGGTGCCCCTTTTGTCCCTGCAGGAGGGTGGCTGGACGTCCCAGCCTCCCATCAAGCTGCCTGATTAATAAAGATTGCCTTGGCTGCCGCTAGCAGCTGCGAAGCTCCCGCTTCATAACCCACGTACTCACGCCGGAGGGGTTAATGCTACTGACTCGGGCCATCACTCACCCAGGCAGCGGGGAGACCTCTCGCTGCTCCTGGAGGTGGCCGGGCCGTTGGCCATTAGCAGAGGGGAGTAATAGCCGGCGCTGATGAAATCGCCTGCAAGGTTGGGGCTGATTTTATTGCAAACCGCAGCTATCGTGAGCGTAACAAATGAGCCCCGTTTCATTTGTTAGGCGCTTTCAAAGCAGGCTCAAGTTGAAGAGACAGATTTTCCAAAGTGCCCGGCAGGCCACAACCAGGACTGAACTACGTTTTTTTTTAAAAAATATATACATACATACATATATATAGACACATATATATGTATGTTATATATACGTTTATGATTTGTGGAAGAATTCAGCTGTGTTCAGCTTTCGAACCTTCCACCGCCCAGAGGAAAGGCTAGGAGAAGCTGCCACATGGCTCTGGATCCAACCTTTTGGTGCCTGAGTGCAGATCTGCTGCCATCTCAGGCCCGCGTGGCCCAAACACTGTGAGGAGAAGCTACAAATGGCCAAGCCTTTCAGGAGTGACTTTGGAGAGGAAAACCCTGCCAGGGTTAACGGGGATCTTGCACTGGGATTTGCGTTCCCTGGCGTCCTTGTTGCAAGCACTGCTGTTAAATTACTTGTGAAATTTGCAGTTACTGGGTGGTTTCAGCACTGGGCTGAGAGGTGGGGCCTGGTTTATGCCCATAGTGGAGCACTGGAGTCATGTCCCCACTGTGTCTCAGGGTGCTTCCTTGAGATGGGGCTGGTGGTGCTCGATGATCCACTCCGGCACCTCTCTCAAGCTGGGAATTGAGCCGTCTTTCTCCAGGGCAAAGCCAGCTCCTCCTCTTGCTGCCCTGGTGGCAGGTAGAAGAAGGGGTAGGTAAGACATGACACGAGCGCGAGGAGCATCTCAGCTCTCCTTCTTGTCCCCTCGGCCACCCATCCCACAGCATCTGCAGAGCTCACAAAACTGCAGAGGCGCCGCTTTGGCAGCCTGGGGCTCGGACCTGCTCACCACGTCTTCGCTGCTCATCTACTTCTGTCCCTTAAAAATCCCCTGCTGGCTCCGAGCTGCTCAAGGAGGTGGGCGACAGGTCCCCTGCAGGGGCTGCAGCGAAGCTCGAGAAGCTCTTAGGGAACCAGCACTCTTGCTTTCATGTTTCTGCAGTGAGGTAAGCATTACTGCTTGCTTCTTTCCTTTCTCCTGCTGCGCTTTGACTGTGCACTGGGTGTTTGCCCGCTTGCATCATGGTATTAGGTTTTACAACCCTCTATTAGCTTCCATTAGAGTTATTGTGCTTGATGGAAGATCAGAACAAATGTCCGCTTCAGCAATTCGTTGGCCTCCTGACATTTACTTTAACTTTATTGTTGGTGCCTACCATGCCCTCATAACGTAGCAGGAGGATAAACTTGCCAGTGCTGTTGAATTATGCACTGCTCTGTGGGTTATTTCTAGAGGCAGGCAGTAAAGGGAAGCAAAAAGGTCATCTCTGGATACATTGCACCGGCCTGATCGAGAGGTCATACGTTCAGCCTGTTTGTTTTACCTCTTGCTTTCATCAGGACCAGCCTTTGTGCAGCATGTGGTTTGCCCAAAAAAGTCTTTTCCTCACTGTGGCTTTCGGTTTTAGGGCTCAAGAGGGTTTTTTGGGGGCACAGCACTGCATCACAGTGTCCACTCCAAGGAGGTCGAAGGGAATCGAGTCTTCTCCCAAAAGTGTGTAATAAAGCTCTGCCAATGAGAGTGATAGATCTGACAGATCTATCACTCAGATATAGACAGATATAGACCCGATTGTATGTATGCACACGTATAAGGAAACCTCTGCCGGAGAAAGAAAATGTTTGTGAAGGCTTTGCATGCTGAGAGTTTGGTGCAAGGTCCCTATGCAGACCTGGCAACCCAGCTGTTGGCAGGTGGTGGTTCCCAACAAGCCTGGCTGGTGTCTGCCCCTTCGGAGGACGGCATCAGCTCCAAGGCCTTCCAAGCTGACCAGGCCGTCTTTGTGTCACTGGTTTTAAAAAACCCACTTCCATCTTTCATACCATCTTCTTGATTGATCTGTTAGATCTTTTAGGTAGATAGAGATATCAAAATCAGCCTCAGGTTGCAGGAAAATGTATTTGCCTTTACGGCCACTGCTGTTTCAGCACTTATGCTCCCTTCCCCAGCAGCTCTTCCTTGTTCCCTCTGAATTTTCTTCCCAAAATATCCGCTGCTCTGAATTGCTCTCATTTTGTATTCTGCTGCCCTCTTCTGCAGCCGCTTCCCTCTGAAAAAGATAGGGAAGAAACAGAGGATGGTGCTGCCAGGGAGAATTGCTGTTAGCTTTTCCAGGCAAAACTGCCAATTTCCCTTCCACAAAGTCCGTGAAAAAAAGAGGCAGGAATATTTACCCTGTCCAGCAGCAATTCTTTTACAGTCTTTTTAGATGTAAGGAGACAAAAGGCAATGTGAAAGCATTAGCAAATTGTTGCACAACGTGGTTTCAGGCAGAGCAATGCTGATTTGTAAATCTGGCCTGAATCCTGCCAGGATCCTGAAATGAAGCAAGGGAGCATTTTTCTGAGCGAGCAAGAGGGCTCCTTGCTGTGTCTTGGTATTTTTTGGCAGGAAGTGTTTTTGCCCCCTTAGAACTAACATTGCAAGGCCAAGTTTGAGCAATTTGTAGAAGGGTAAAAGTCACCCAGCACCGCAAGCAATCCAGTTTGGTTTGAACAGAAAACAGTTTATTTTTGTCTCGGAATCCCTTTTTTTTTTTTCCCTCAAAAAAAAAAAAAAAAAATTTCATCTCACATCAAAAGGAAGTTTATTATTTTTAACCATTTTTTTCCCCTTTCAGCCTCCCAGCAGAGCAGTTGGCTCTTTGCACTTTTTTCCTTGCTTCTTGCTCACCTCTCAGTGGCAGCCCAAGCTCTGCTGCGCCCGGGCACGAGGGACCTCCTAGGGCTGTGCCTTGTTCCTGAGGCCAGCAGAGATGTTGGGAGCGTTTAGTGAGCAGATATTACAGCACAGAAGAGAATTACCTACGTAGGAGACGCCTTAATTCAAGCGGCAAATGCTCAAAAGAATGAGGGATGTTAACACGAACTTGTCATATGACCGTCCCTGCAGGCATCCCTGCATCCATATGTATGTGTATATACCTGTGTGTATGTACATATATACATATAGATAGATCACTGCAGTGACTTGTAGCTGCATCTTTTGGGAGAAAGCAGAGAGGTTTAGAAATGGGCAACGCTTTGGTGGTCAGCCCAAGAGAGAGGACTGAGTAGGGATCAGCCAGTGCAGATTTGCAGAGTGGTAGGAGCATTGGGCTTGAGTGTAGCGAGAAGGAAATCACACAGTTTTTGAATATAAGTTATTGCTCTAATGGGAAAAACACCACATTATCGGTTTTAGTTATCTTATCTGTACCATCATATGTTTTAATCCTCTGAAGACGAGCATATGAATATCTTCACTTAGGTTTCATTAAATCAGATGGGCTGTTGCTGTCAAATTGATGGAAGCAAGTTGTTCATTTATAACTCAGCTAATTGATTTACTGAGAGGTGGAAGCTCTGCCTGCTATCTTTCCCTATCATCTCGCTTTAATAATAAGCACCCGAAATTGAGGGAACAAGAGAAATATCTGCTTTCCAACTGAAGGCAGATAAGGCGGTTGGAAATTGCACATGAAGAACCCAGCAGAGTTGATCATTTAGCCTGACGGAGAAGCGGTTGCTTAATTTATATGCAATCCTCTGTAATTTCTCCTGATCCCTGCACTATTCCCCTTGGATATGCATTTCCATATTACAGAGGCATGCATAATGGGAAATAAGATGAGCATCTCGAAATAGTTGTTTCCTCAGCGGGCTGTTCCATTTTGTCAAGCGGCGCCGAAGTACCAACGGGACGTTGGAGCTTTGCGGAGCCTTTCCGCGCTTGGGGTCCGCCGGGCCTGGAGCAACGTGATGCCCCCAGCCAGGGCCGACCTTCTTGTCCCTTGTGCCGCTTGCAGATGAAGTCGGGCGAGATGGCTGCCAACATTGCCAGGGAGCTCGCGGAGCACACGAGGAACCACTTGTACGCCGGGGACATCACCTACTCCGTGTCGGCCATGGTCCAGCTGGTGAACCTGCTTGACGTGCAGCTCCGCAACCTGACGCCCGGCGGGAAGGACAGCGCCGCCCGCAGCCTCAATAAGGTGAGGAGGAAGGGTCTGGAGAAGACGTGGGCCAAAGAGGGGGTGCCTTTCTCTGGAGAGGTCTTAGAAACCTCTTGCTGAGCAAGAGCCGTTTGGGGGCTGCAGTTCTTTCTCGCTAGAGGTTTCACTTGGTGGTTTTTCATTTGCAGAATATTGGTTTTTTTTCTAATGAGAAGGGCAACAGTGGTAAACACCAAAAGCGCTGGCAGTGCTTGGAAATGTGTCCCCCTCAATGAGTAGAGAGATGAAATCCAGGTCCTTCGTCCTGGTCTCAGCTCTTGCACTCCGGTACGAGACCCATTGAAGTGATGCCACAGCCATTAATATGAATAAATCCGTGGCTGCATGGCTGAGACCAGCAGCTTGTCCAGTGCTGAATCCATCTGTGAAATGACATATAATGCAGGCCAGGCAATCTGAATATGTAAAGTCCCCAGCAGACGGAGAGAGCTTGCATTTTGGATTTTTTTTTTTTTTTTTTGTCTCCTACCATTACAAGATGCTGGATGTGAAGGTCAAATGGGCACTTTCATGCATGCATGCGAACAAATAAAAACAGACAGAAACATTTATTTGCACTTGCGATGCATTTGCTGAAGGTGCATCAGTTGCCAGTACGTTTGCATTTAAAGCATTTAAGATGGCTTCATATTGGAGAGCTTTCTCAATGATTGTGTGCAACTCAGCCCCCAAGCACCTTATCATTTGATGACCACGTTGTTTCTGTGCCCTCTGGATGAGAAGAATTATTAGTCCTGTTGTCATTTCCAGAACTAAGTGGATTTTTTTACATTTTAAAGATGCCAGAAGTTGTGGAGCAAATACAGCTGTGGCGTGGGTAAGAGTATGTTTGAAGTTGAGGGTTTCCTCCTGTCCAAGGCCCTCCGCAGCCCTGAATCTCAAGTAAAAACAGGGATTACAGCTTATATTGGATTCAGGTGGGGAATTGTGTGGTCCTGGTCGTCAGAGCAAAGCAGGAGTGAACCCTGCGATTCCAAGCCCAGGGTTATACTGGCCCCCTTGTTCAAAGAAGGTACCAGATTTTGTTCTCAGCTGCCCAGCTGGCTCCCATGGGCCTGGTGCCCATGTAAGCGAGAACGGAGCTTGGTCCCCAGGTTGTGTAAGGAAAAAATCACCCCAGTGATTCTAAAAAGAAATGTTTTTCAGAGAAATAATACTGCCGTTCTGTTGTAAGTTATCATTGTAGATTTATTCTGTTTTAAAAGCAAAGGGCTTCTGGATTGTTTAATATTGCAGCCTCATGGGAACCAAAGTCCTGCATATCCTGTGCTTTGCATGTGCTGACAATTGGGTCATCCTGATGCTTTTAATTAGCGCTGCTTCCAGCTATTTTGTAACAACGTAGGTAATAGTTGTATTAACTGTCACATCGGCATAACATTATTTGTTGCAATCATACCACGGTTCTTCGTCGCGAAGCGATGGCGGCGCCAGGTAAAACGGGCTATTAATGTCACGTACTAACCGGTGACATGACCTTAGTCCGCGTGCTCTTCCCAGTGCTCCCTGGGTGTCCCCGAGGTCGTGTCGCTCCTGCTTGGCAGGGCAGGGCCGGTCCCCCTCATGCCCAGCTTTCCCACCACAGCCAGTGCGGGCTCCTCCGGATCAATTCCCTGCATGAAAACTCAGGATCACGTGGAGTCCTGCGAAGCAGCGTCGCGAGCCAGTGATCCAAGTGACAGGTTCCGTAATTCACTTGCTCTCGCTGCCCACTTAATCCTTCGGAAGAGCGACTGCGCCGTGCTCATATAGGAATGCATGAATCCAGCCTGGAAGCGGGACCGGGCAAACAAAAGGCCGCAGAGTTACGGTTCCATTTTCCCCTTCGCTGATCAAGAGTCTTTTCGGGAAAGAAGAAAAAAAGTTATTTGCAAAGAGTTTCGCTTAGTGCTGGTTAGCCCAAAAGAACTGCAGCAAGCACTAGCCATTAAATATTTCTTGAATCGTTAAAGGAAATGCACTGGGGATTTGCCTTAATACTCCATCTGAACGTAGTCACCTGTGCTGTTTTGCAGGTTTTTTTTACTGTTTTTTCTTTTTTTTACAAGCTGTTACATGATGAATTGAAATAAACTGGCATAATCAGAGTTTTTTTAAAAGCCATCCTCTTTACAGCAGCCACGTTGCTGTCACCAAAAGCTTTACGCTTTCCACTGGATCCTGCTTAATTGAGGTAGTAATTGTTCCTCAGCAGCCTACTGAGGCCCCAGAGTGGATATCTCTGTTATTTCCAGCAAAGCCTTCTTTGATCTCCATTTGCTCCTGTAAAGTCTTCATACTGGCCAAGCTTGCCCGGAGGATGATTTCTCCTGTTGCAAATTCATGAGTTGAAAAGCTAAATTGGGCACTGCATTATGCCCGGGTCTGTTTGGGTAGTTGCAGCTCCTCAGGGCTCCGGGGCGCAAACTTGTCTCTCTCTTGGGCTGAGGGGGTGTAACAGCATCGCACTGCTGCAAGCTGAGAGCACGAGTTGCCCCAAACCTCTCTCGATGCGTAATTCCAATCCAGGCACAGCAGCAAAAGCAAAAGCAAGCAAGGCTGTGGCTCTGAGCAGGCGGAATTTTGCAAGGTTTCGTGGCATCGACAGCGAGAGGGCCTCGTTTCCAGCTCGCTCCTGCGATGACATTGCAGCACCAGGGGCTTCGGCTCGATATATTCATGCAGGTGGGTCTGTACTCCATCCTGGACGCTGCATCCTGCTCGCTGGACGTGGTCCTGCTAGTCCCAGGCTGCCCTGATGTAGTTAAGGATAAGCCCCATCCTTTCCAGCCTTGTCTGGAGATGACGGGGGTGATTGCAGAGCTATAGGCAGACGTGGCCTCTTGAGCACTCGCACTTGATTTCCGTGGCTCCAACCATCTAACACCTGCTCTTGCAAAGGTCCCAGTCTTCACTTAACTGAAAAAAGGACTAACCAGAATTCCAGCAGCTGGTCCTTCCACTGCCGCCTAACCCGCATGCTTCCTTCGATTTACTTTGTTTCTAGGAGCCGTTCAAAAAGAGAAATGAAGGTTTTTGTAGGTGTTTTCTTCAAATTTTCTTTTTTTTTTTTTTTTTTTCTCCTTGTTCTGTCACTAACTTGTTTTTTCTATCCCGTCTTTAATCTGCTGTCTTTGTGGACTCAGCTTCAGAAAAGGGAGCGCTCTTGCAGGGCCTATGTCCAGGTATTTCTTGCATTTTTAATGCCTGTCAAGTTGTTGGACTGAATGGCTGGGTGAAGTGGGGCTTGTCTCCGTGTGCCTGGGTTTTGTTGTCTCGACGGCAGCAAGGGCTAAAGTTAAGGTGACAGGACAACGTGATAACGCCGTTACTCGCCACCGCTGCCACCGCCTCCCCAGTCGCCCAGACCTGAAATAAAATCAGGCAAAAACTGATTCATAAATTGTGAAAAACTGAAGGAGAGTTGTAACAAGGTCCATTTGTCCCCTGGAATAAGCAAGACAGTGGACGTGTGTAGTTAAGGAATGCAAAACCATATGCAATGTCATTGCCATCATCAAGGAATAATTGCTACGTGCATTTTCCTTGCTTTTCTTTCTTTTCCTCTTACGCTTGAAAATTCAGGAACACTTCGGAATGGCAGCACTTGGCGTGCAGGAGGAGGCAGAATCCTAATGAAACGCAATGTGGCCTCGCAGAAGGGTGTAGGAAGGAGGAGCGTGCTGCAAGCTAAATTTAAATTTGAGAACATGACTTTCCATAAAGTTCACCCAGCTGCAGCCTGCTTTTGGCAGACTGGCGTCCTGGTTTTGGTGAACAAGTCGATCCCTTAGTTTTGGAGAGACCTGATGTAGCGGGGCCTTGGGTTGCCATTGTATTTATCCTGTCACCTTGCTTTGTAGCACCTGCTCCAGCGACTTTATATAAAGTTGTTTCTGTGATATGGGTTAAGAAGCATGGATGTTTTGCCTCCTAATTTCTGTGCCTTTAATGTGCTGACTTTGATGTTGTGCTTACGAATGGTTGGTTGTTATTTATAAGTGTGTAACCCGCCAAGGTGTCAATGTGAAACCTACGTTTCTGGAGGGGGGTTCTGGATGCACTCTGAATTTCTTCCTACAGCCTGTGCCACCTTTATTTGGTGAGCGCCCACCTCATTCAGCATGTAGGGTTGGATGGCTTAGATTTCTTGGGTATTAAACATAAAGCTGTTCTCCTCCCTGCTAGTAGCTTCTCTGCCTTCCTTCTGGCAGAGGGGAGGCCGTCTCTCATCTTCGTGGATGAAGATAAATTATGGAGTTGTCATCCCCCGTGGGGACCAACGTGTCCCTTGAGATCTCGAAGAAGGCACTAACTATCATTTTGAGGAAAGTTGGCCCCAAGTGCTCACTCCCAGGCCAGCTGCTTGGCTGCTGGTGCTGCTGGTGACCTGGTGAGCCCAAGTGCCCATGGGGTGGACAGCCCGTCAGGGACAGCGGGTTCATCCCACCGAAAGACCCAGGCTCCTGTAGATGGATCTGCTTGGCCCATGTTGATCCTTTCCCTAGTAGGGTGGGTATAACCTGCCAACAGTAGATGCCCCACCCTGGGCTTGCTTTCTTCTTTCAAGACACAGTGAATAGTGAATTTAATCCACTCTACAGAAAGCTTGAAATTTCTAAAAGAAAGCCTCGCTTCTTCAAAGACTTAAGCCCATCCCTAATTTCAAGCACTCTTTCCCTTTCATTTGGAAACTCTACTTGTATGTTTAAACATTAATCATGCCCCTACCTCTTCAGGGGCCAAAAGCTCGTGAAAGTTTATTGCCCGAGTCGTTTAGGCTAAATATTGGCAAAGCTGATGAAAGAGGACAGTCCTGAAGCGGAGGAATTGAAGAATGAAGTAAGTGACCTAAGTGAACCTTTCAGGCTCAGCTTGGTATTATCTGCAGCTAAAATGATGCATCCAGGCATTTTTTCATAGAGTCTGTTTCCGTTTGGAAAGCCATGGAGCTGAAGTCATCAGAAAACCTTATGAGGGAGGAGTATCTGTAATAGCAATTAAACGTGAGTGTAGATATTCCCATTACGGGCCACTTACCCTTTGCCACACAGCAAAGAATGAAGCATTTGGCTGAGGCAATTGAGCAGCTTTTGCAACAGTCTTCGATGGTGAAATGCTGTGAAGTCCCTGGGAGATGGGAACTCCCTGGGAAGCGCGCCACGAGATGTCCAGTGATTGCCAAAATCGGAAACGCAATCGAGAACAGGTAGATTTGGGAAGATAATAACTGCTAGTATCAGTTTTAGCTGTTTCCTTGGGCTGACGCACATAAAAAGTCATGAGACGGCCCCCATGAGAATTGAGATATAAAGTCCTCTTGAGCACAAGGCAAATGAATAAAATAAACAGTGAGTAAAGCTGAACTGGAAATTTTGTAATGTATTCAGATGTGAGACTATGGGGAAGCAGTATCAGATTATCATCTTATCTCTCTGGGTGATTCCATAATTAAAACAAATATTGATTTAATTTGTCTGTAAAATGTCATAACGTTTGTTGAGTTAAAAGCTCAGGGATTTTATTTACTGGAGATAGAGATTATGGATGCTCTTACTTTAGTTGTGAATATGGTAAAATCTCTCTTTCAAAAGTCCAGCAAGAAAGCAACCAAAGAGTGACATGATAAACTCATGTTAATATAGCAATGATTAGACAGCTGCCTGGGGGGGTGTGAATCACGGTGATATTTAAGCAATACCACTTAGTTCAAGGCAGGCCTAGTTGGCCGAGGAAACCCCAGATTGCTGGTGGATGGTTCCTTCTATGGAGAGATGACGACGGCCTCATTGGTTGAATATGGCCATGTTGAGTCATCTTAGCATTCCTGCCTATGATGTGAGGTGTCCAGTGTCTTTAGCAAGCTGCAGTATCTGCCACCAAGCTTCATTTGTTCCTGCTGAATTCCACATCCGAGTGTTATTTGGGAGAGCCCAAATCTTGTACAGATGAAGGGCAAGAAGTAGGGCCCGGGTAGGCAGGGGTGAGCTCAACGTTGACCCTCTAATGGAGCAAACAGATGAAGTGAGCTGCTTTGGGTCTCCCCCAGACATGATTTATCCCCTAAGGCGGGCGTCTAAGACAGGAGGAGTGAATTGCCATGCAAAGGTGCTGTCTGCCTTGGCTGATGAAGGAGAGCTTGGAGCGGCTACGCGGCATTTTGGTGACTAGAGACAGATGAAGTGGCTCCCGCTTGCGCTGCCTTCTCCTCCCCGCCTCTGCCCACCTTTGGCTAACGCGCCGTTCCTGGCGCGCCGCTCTCGGGGCTGGAACGGAGACGCGGCGGTGCGGGAGGGTGAGTCACCGTGGGGGACGCGTGCGACCCGCGGAGCCGCGCTCGGTGACTCGTCAGCGATGTCGGCAGGCGAGAATTCCCCGCCACGCAGTCAGAGTTGGTCCTTGTGCACTTCCTCCCAAGTGTCCCTCCTTAAAGCAAAGCACAAGATGTATAGATAATGTACGGGTTGGTCTCAAGGGGGCCATGAAGCGGGTTTTGGTGCCACAGATTTCTTCCATGCCCTGCAGCAAGTGAGGTCTGCTCACGATTACACAGCTGCCCAGCGGTCTCATGCTATGGGTGCAGTTCCCCTGGCCTCCAGGAACAGAGGTAGGGTAGTAAAGGAAAAAAAAACCTTAATATTGCGATATTGAAGTGAAGGATGTCATCTTAACATGGAAAACTTCAACGTGTTGCTTCAAAGCTGGAGGAGCGTGAATGCAGCAGCTGAGCTGACTGACTCTCTTGCTGAGGAGGAAGCAGCAGTCAGTGGCTTTTGCAGCTTTGCTCGTGTCTAGTGGCATTAGCTGGTTTCCACCAGCCTCTTGGGCTGCTCCGCTCACCACGTGCCCTGTGCTGAGTTTCTGGGCTTTTCTGCACAGTAAATGGGGAAGGTGGTTGAGTTGCTGCTCCCTGCCCGTGAAGATCCCGAGAGCTTTGCAGGTGACATAGGAGAGGCTCATGAAAACCCTCCTGAGCTGCTGGCAGCTCCTGGTTCTCACAGACTGCCAGTGGTTCCTGGAAGTTACCTGGAAACTTCACCCTTGCAACCTGGACTGAGTTGCTACACCAAGCAAAAATGAGACAAAGAGCGTTCAAGGCATTAAAGTTAGATTAATAGAAGAGCCTTCTCGTTTTCTCCTTTCGTTGCAAACCCAGCGGCTCTCAGCGGATTCAAGGTGCATCTGGGACGTGGCAGGAGTATCTGAGGTGGCTCCATGCTGCTTGTCCCCCTTGCTTGCCCTGCTCCTCCCAGCTCTCCGCTTGTGCCGGGGTCCCGTAGCCTCCGTTTCTGCAGAACAGGGGGGCAAATTAATGAGGCTTTCCGAGCTCCTGGTTCGGCCGACGCTCTCCGGTGCGGCCCGCCGGGCTCGGCGTCGTCATTAAAAGTGCCTGCAATAAACTGGCAAGCAGCGTTCATACAACGTAGGGTATTAACTACAGCGACGGGGAGCTCTTTTAGCAGCTTTCCGTGTGAGACCGAGATGTTTGCACGCATCAAAGCGCCCCCAAACTTTCATTTAATATAATTAAAAGGACGTCGGGAAGAAGTGCGACTCGCAGCAGGGTGTCTGCGCCTTGGTAGCCCTTTGTTAAAGCTCTGTGAACTTAATATATTTCACAGCGTGCGGGGCCTGTGCTTGATTTGTGTCAGCAAGAGGAGATGAATATAAATCCCCTGCCCTGCGCGTTGCTGCTGCAGCAAGCCCGTTGGGAGGGCAAAGGAGGATCAAAGCATCGGCTTGGGCTTTGTTGCAAGCGGCAGAAACGCCGCACATAAATATTAATGCGCAGGGCTAGATGTTCCTCTGCCCAGAACTGAGCTGCATGCATGCTAAGGTTGCCACCTGTAACGTGGCAAAACTGGAAAAAAATACAGCGTTTTCCATAAGGAAAAGTTTTCATATAGACAGCGGTAGGGGTCAGGGGAGGGGTCCCTTGAATGGGGGCAGTAGGAAAAAAGGATGGATCTCGTGGACTCCCTAGGAGTCCCCATAAGGGCTGCTGGTTCTCCTGTCAAATAAACGCGCGTTGGTTGCAGGCCGTTTTCTCCTCTGTAGCTTTGCTCCTGGCCCCACTGTCATTATTCTGGCTGTTGCTTGTATAGTCTCAAATCCCAAACAGTAGGACGGCAAGTGCAAGATGATTCATAAATGCAGTTCTCAGCTTATTCTGCAGGGAGGATCTCATTAGATGAAAAGGATCGTCTGCTATTTCCTTCTTCCCAATCAATTCCTTTTATTTCAGTCCTATGGATGCCTTCTGACCTTAAAATATTCTTCCTGGTAGACTAAGCGAAGCAAAACCATAACCCGTAATTTGCAACCTTCTTTTATTTCTCCTGTTTTTGTGTGTGTGTGCGTGCGCTCCACTGGGAGATGATCGGTAGTTCAAAGCCAGGATTGCAAGCCTTGCATGCCAGATCATTATTTCCCCAGTTAACCATTTTGTAGATGGCCTAATTTTAATAAAGGTCACTGCCTTTACTCCTGTTGCAGTGCGTTCCCAGGCCGTTTACACGGTGTTGCCAAACGTTCCTGTGCAGAAGCCTAGCAGGAGACACCTGAATGATTTATTTATTTTTAAGTGCGCGTTGCCTTTCGAACGAATTCATTCTAAGGGCATCCTGCTGCATTTCAGGGAATGTAGCAGTTGTTTGACGATGGCCTCAGTGCTTTGCAAGAAGCCTTGGAGACTGCCTGGGCTTCCCAGTGAGAAACTGCCTCCCGGGTGCTGACTTGGACCCCAGACACCTTTTAATTCGGACTGAGAAGAGGAAGCTGTGAGAAGAAGAACTTGGTGAGGGTGGAGAGGCACAGAGAGGCTGGAAGGCAGCTCCCAGCCAGGAAACAGAACATAATGACATTTTCCTTGTTTAACATCAGCGCCAGCAATAACATGGTCATGCATTTTTGATGTGACGTCCCGTGTAGCAGCAGAGCGCTGCAGCTTGACTGGTGATCCCTGCATACGGGGTGCAGACTCCTGTGTGGTTTCTACCCAAAAAAAGGCCAGATGTGTCCTGAGCTGACCCCTTGCTGTGCAGTATCCTTGCCAGGATGGGGTCTCCCGGTGTGCCTGCATCCCTGCTGTCCCTTGGATCAGCAGCGTTCGTTTGGGCTGCGCTGATACATTCGCATTTAATGTGAGTTTTTTCCTGTGATGGGGCTTTTCTTTTATGGCTAGAGGCAGCAAGAGCCCAACTTCCAGCTGAACTCGCCCTCAAAGAAATGGATTGTGTCTTTAACTCAATTAGTTTAGAGTCTCGCGAATCATGACAGCTTAAGGAAAGGGTTTGTTTTAGCACGGGGTGTTTCATATGAATACAGAGAAAAATAAGCTGTCCTTGAGCAAGGAAGCAGGCATGCTCTTAAAAAAAAAAAAAAAAAAAAAAAAAAAGTCCCTTTCCAATAGGAAAAAGGGAATAATGTTGTGATTCTTAAACCACATCCACATTTCAGAGCAAGCCCCTCCGTAGGATTTTCCATTTTCATTGCCCACTGCGGACCTGAAAGGGCTTTTGTGCATTTTTTTTCCCTCCGCTGATTTGCTGCAAAGCCTCAAGCCTTGCTGTTAGCAAGCAGCCTCATAATGTTTTTGCGTGCTTTGCACTGTGACGGTGATGAAGATGATGATGCACTTGCTCGGGAGCAGCGCCCACAGGCCTGAAAACTGAAAGTTTGAGCATAACTCGAAGCGTAGGGCCCAGAGTTTGCTGGGTTTCCGAGCTTAGGGCTGCTCTCTGCAAGCAACACAGCCTGCTCCCAAACTCTGCCTTGACGTGAGCAGGTCCAGCAGCTCCTGGTGTTCTCCAGCACCAGTGCCCAGTTAAAAGCAGATTTTGCATTGCAAAACACAGCTTTTGTCCAAGGGCCTTGGGGATCGGTACAAGGATAGATAACTAGATGCATGTGATATCAATGAATATATATACATATATATGTACACTCCTAGGTTGAAGCTCTGTGTGACTTAGCCAGACACTCTCACTGGTCATTCCTAGAGGGGGAGAAGATAAAAATAAACAAACACGCAAAATTCAGTTTTACAGAATGAAGCAGCTGTCATGAAAGAAATCAATGAGATATGTAGGATCAGCTTTTTAGTAATGTATAATCACTGTAAGACACCTAATTAGTTGCCTTTTGACAATACATGTTTTAATACCAATTTGTAAGTGTCTGAAAAGGAAGTTTTACATTTTGTTAGCGTGTTGTAACCTCAGGACAAAACCGAGAAACCATGAGCATCTGCCCGTACTTGGGAACATTCTTCCTCTGCACGTTAATAGCTTTCATTTATTTACGCTGGATTTACACGCTTTGCTGTTGTGTAATTGCACGATGAAGAAGATGCGCCATGCAGGGATTTGTCTTCCGTTCTTGGCACGTTCTTGCTCTTCTCTTGGTGTCCTGCTATAGCCTCTGCTGCAAAGGGACTCTTGGGCTCTGTGGACCTTTCGTCTGACCCAGGCCTATCTCTAGCTTCTGCGAGTCTCTCCAGGTCGGGGACAGGGATCTTCTTTAAGATTTGCTTCATCAAACCATAAAGAGATTGGAGCGGTCACCAAACCCACCTAAACCATGGCAGCTCAAGCCTAAACGGAGAGGCCGATCCTTGTCCCTAGTGCCTCCTTCCCGCAGTTCAGGCGCTCCTGCCCAGCTTTTCCCAGTTGGGATCCCTCTCTCCGGAGACTCTGTTGCTTTAACAGCTGTTTTGTTTCATTTAAACACCTACCTCAGCTCCTGTCCAAAATGCAAACATTTCATTAGCACCTCATCTCCTTGGCTTCAGCCTGCAGCACTCAGCCGTAATGAAGTGCTGCACTCAGAAATATAATGCGGGGAGCGCTTGATTAATGCACCGAGGCAGGTGAGGGGAGCGACCCCCTGGGAAAAGCAATGGGCTAAATTCATCTCTGATGTAATGCCAGCGAAGACAGTCGCACCAGCTTTGCTCAGATCGACTCCAAGCGCCTGACCCAGAGTCCTTGGGAGTCTTTCTGCAGAATTTGCATCAAAGCCCCTCTTCCAAAGCGACGCAAAGTGGCCCCTTTCAGGTTTGCTGCTTCAAGAGGGTGCTAACCCCAAGCAGCATCCATTTGATCAGGAATACATGTGCTGCAGGAGGAGGAAAGCAAGGCCTAACTGATGTTCCTTCTCAAGCATTGCATGCATACATGTGCACACACACTTTGATTAAAAAAGATAAATAAATAACATACACATAAGAAAATAATTTCTCTGGAAAAAAAAAATCTTTGCAGCAGATGTTTCGCCCTAACACAAATAGTTCGGCATCTGTTTCATGTTCAGACAAACACACGTTACCTTTCCATCTGAGGCCAGGAGCTAGATCTGGTACAAAAAGTGACTCCTTACACCGTTCAAACACTAAGAAAAGTATTCAGTGTGTTGTTTTAGCAAAGATTTAAAGACCCCATTAGTAGGTGAGCTAAGTGAATGGAATGCAAATTGTGTTCTGCATTGAAAGAGGAGAAAAAAAATTCCCTGTTTTCTGCTTTCCATGAATATAAGGTCTTTTTAAGAAAACACTGCACATGGGACCTGCATGATGAAATCGTCCCTTTTGATCACTGGAAAAGAATAACACTTCCTTTCCAGTCTATAAAGAGATAAGCTACCAAAGTAAAGTACAGAAATGCATTAAGAGCTGCAGAGGTTTTTTAAAAAAGAACCATACTTAAATGCTGTGGATTTTTAATATTTCTTTCTCACCGTTAAAGGTAACCAGTTTATTTTAGGTGCATGTGCCATTTTTTTTCCTACTCTTCAGGAAAATCAGTTTGATGATGAGTTTAAGCAGTTGATTTGTGGTTAATACAGCAAGAGAGAAAGGGATTCCAGCCCTGGGTTGCAAAGGCTTCACAGCAAGAAGACTTTTGCTGCCTGATACCAGCAAAAACGGCTCCCAACCCGTGGCAAAGCTGGTCCCGTGGAATTCAACTGGAGTTTTGCCATTGGTGTCAGTGCAGTGTTAGCCTGGTGCTAGCAGTAACGCTCATGGAAAGGCCGTCAGGATTTCATTTGCTGCAGTGGTTGGAAGCACTGGCTCCTCAGTACTTCAGGTAACCAAGCCATGAGGCTCAGGAGAGACCTTGTCTATTAATCAAGGGGCTGGGGAGTAGCTGCCAGAGAGGGGGAAGAGCTGCTTAAGGCAAAGGAGAGGTTTGGCGCAGAAACAAATGAGTTAACTGGCCATGAATACATTTGGGTTGGAGAGTAGGAAGTTCTTACTGTAAAAGAAGCCTGATTCTGGCTCAGCCCTCCAGTAGGAGGGTGATAGTATGAAAAACCTTCCAACTTGGAGGACTTTGGGGCATCAGAAGTCTTTGGCGCGTGAAGAGAGTTTTCACTCTGATTGCACGCAAGAGCAGGGAGCTGCGGTTGATGGCCAAGGTCCGGTGTTAACCCTTGCACCCATATGTGTGCCTGGGCTGGCTTGGGTAGGAAAGGAGAACCGCTCCGATGTTCCTTCCCTACCTGTGTTAAGGGACAGATGACATTCAAGTGTACTGTACTTCCTCACATGATGCTGATGCAGGTGGTAACGTCTCAGTGAAATGTCCTTCTGGAATTAAAAGCACCTGGCTCTGCCACACACTGGCAGGTCTTTGCTTCTCCTGTAATCAAAACTTCTTGAAGGTCACTTGGATACAGTAACAGCAAACCCCGAACTGATGTGATCGTGTGTTCCCGGTTGAATATGAGCGTGGTGGGTGACTACAAATCAGGATGTCCTCCAGTCCCTGGGTCATGTGTTGACCTTGTAACAGGTCTCCTGCAGGTCTCTGCTCTAAAACAGGCTATGCCTTACCCTCTTTCCAAATGTCATCTTCCACGGCTGAGTTCAGGAGCATTATCAGGAGTAAATACAAAGTATTTCCATGGAAGTGAGCCATGATGCGTCTTCCAAACTGTCAACATCCCACGAGACCATCCCATGGGTCTTTGCCATGCAGAACTGCGGCCACAGGTTTTGTGCGCTTTCAGCACATAGAAAACCATTAGGAGCGGGATTGTCATCCCAAAGGGAAAGCCAGTTCCTTCAGGCAGTGTTAATTGGCAGTGGAGGGGTTTCATTGTGAGGCACACCTGCTTGATAGCTACTAAATAAAGCTATGGAAATGCTAACCAGCAGAAGAAAGTGCTGTCAAAGTATCCTCTTTTCTTCTGCATCATCAATTTTAGCAACCCGCGTGCCTAGTTTCAGTAAAAAAGAATGCTAGTTTCAAGTAGTTGAGCCAGCTGTGGTTAGTAGGGACATCGGGTCAAGCAAAAACCTCTGGTTGGGTAGGTCAAGTGATGAAGTTCATAAATCGTGAGGCTAGTGCAGTTTCATACGACCCTGATGCACGTCCAGGTTAATCCATGGAAAGTCCTGCATGGGAGAGCTCGTTGTCCTTGGCAGCCGGGAGCATGAGGTGCCCTGTGGGAAGCATTGAAGTTATTGCCTTCCTGGCGGGAGCGAATGGAAGTGGTACCGTATCTCAAGCTCTAAAGGCACCTGCTGATTTGTGGCTGAAGGAAGAGCCAAGGAACATAAGTAGTGAAACTCCCTGTGTCTCCATAAGAGCGTGCCAGAGGTGACGCGGTAGGAAACGTTCCCTGGAGAGGGTGGCCCTTGCAGGCATTAGACATCAGATACCTTTCTTGGGTGCCCCAGCCTGACGGCTGAATTTTGCCACTTCCCCATCTCCTTCCTTAACTCTAGCTCCTTCTTACTCTGAACCTGGAGCCGCAAATCCCAGCCTCATCTGAATGCAAAACCAGGATTTTCTGTTCTCACATGCAGTGCGCTGAACGATGAGCTCAGCCCGCAAGCTACCGCGGCGGACGGGTGGGGAGGTGGCACCTTGTTCCCACAACCTGCTGTGCATGGAGGAGGGCGTCGAGCGTGTGTGTCCGCGGTCTCGGTGGCGCTCCCAGCCCCGCGCGAGCCCTTCCTCACTTGGTCCCCCTGCTTTGCAGGCCATGGTGGAGACGGTGAATAACCTCCTGCAGCCCCAGGCTCTCAGCGCGTGGCGCGACCTGAACGCCAGCGAGCAGCAGCGGGCGGCCACCAAGCTGCTGGACACCGTGGAGGACAGCGCCTTCGTGCTGGCTGACAACCTGCTGAAGACGGACATCGTCCGGGAGAACACCGACAACATCCGTAAGTGCCCACAAAGCAGAGCAACGGCTGGGGAACTTGCCCAAAATCCTGGCCCCTAGGTTAACTGGGGAGCAACCGGGGAGATCCATCTCGGGCTTTGCTTGGAATTACGTAGCACAAGCCTCCCCAGAAGCGTGTGAAGGTCTCAGACATGTCCCCACCTCCAAAGCCCGTGGAAAGTGAGCGCCTCCGTTCCTGCTGCTCGCTTTGCACGTGGAGTCTGCACTCGAGAGGCCTCTGCGCTGCGGTCTTTGGGGAGATGGCTCCGTGTTGTAATACAGTTTTGTTGCATTTCATACCAATCCGTGTCTTTATTTAGCTGATTGTTGGCTTTAATTAAGAAAAACAAGCACAATGGAAATCACCAGCGCTCCCAGCGCGCGTATGTAAAATGAGAACAACGCTGATTTCCACGTGCGTGAGTTCAGATCCCCAGCACTTGAGAACGCTTACAGAAAGCACTGCTTGACGCTGGCAAAGAGCTAGCACTTTTGGATTTTCATTTTAGATGTTGCCCTTAATATCCTGAGGTTCTTTTTTTGCAAGAACTGCTCCTCTTTTGTCTTCCACGGAGAGCGGAATTTATTTACTTCTTTTAAATTAAATTCTAAACTTCTGCAGGGCAAAGACTTAAATAGAACTAGGAGTCCAAAATGAGCCTGGTGTGAAACGCTCCGAGTTGATTCCTCCGTTTTTGGGCGGTCTGGAAAACTCATTTTGTATCTTTGACGCATTATGCCGGGGATTATTTCAGCAGTGCTTTTTCTTAATGCCGGTGTGTCTTGCAAACAGAGCTGGAAGTCGCAAGACTTAGCACGGATGGGAACCTGGAGGATCTGAAATTCCCACAGAACCTGGGCCACGGGAGCGCCATTCAGCTGTCAGCAAACACCCTGAAGCAAAACGGTCGCAACGGTACGTCCAGCCCCTCCAGCCTCGCTGGCCTTGGCCATCGCTTGCACTTTCAGCACCATTTCTGAACAGTTCGCAAACCTCTGTGCTTTGTTTAACCAGTTGCAGATATTGTATTACTCAATATGTTAATATTTTAAGGTTAATAATGCCAGTCGCTCATGCCCTCGACTCCAGGCTAAGTTGACTGACAAGGAATTTATTATGTTGCCAAGTGGCTGAGTCTCCAAAAATATGAAGTGTGGGTGAAAATGTGTCAGGTCCTTAAATGATGTGGCTGCTAGAACACAGTGCTGAGTCCAGAGAAGTGCTTTTAAATGCTGTCATCTGCAGTAGGAAGCCTCACATGGGATAAGAGGCTTGTGTGAATAAACTATTTCACAGTGGGGCACTATACAAATATCTGAAAAGAGAGAGGGGAGAAACAACAGTAGCAAATATTAATAATGAGCCAACCTGGCAGCCAAGGTTGATTAACCATTGGGGATCTCAATCTTCAGTGTCTTTCCCTCTGAAGCTTATGACAAAATATAAATTAAAGATGGCATTTTATGTGAACAGTCTTTAAGCTGCCAAGTCTTTTATTTCCACATCGGTAATTTGAGCAGAGGTGTTTGTTGATCTCTGCAGCTCCACTAAAGACCTACTTCACACTGCCAGAGTTTGTGCTAATAAGCCTGATGTGCTCTTATTTATGGGTCTCTTTAAGGTATGTGCTTCAGTCACGTACTTCACTTTTCTGTAAAAAGCTCGGTTCACCGAGATGCGTAACAATACTCGGTTGGGACCAACGTTTCACTTGGTTAATGGGTTTAGGAGATTTGTAGAGAGAAAGAAAGAGGGTTGGAGGTGAGGAAGGTGAAGTCTGAACTTCTCAGCATGATATCATGAGAGTTTTGGTTGCGTCAGGAGAGTCAGAGCTACTTACACCAGCTTAGCGCCCACCTGGAGGTCACCAGAGAGTGCTGGAAGTGCAGAATCACACAAAGATCTGCGAGGGACCTTTGAAGATCATCTGGTCCAACCACCTCAGGGCTCTGTGCACTATTTGTGCATGAACTTGCCTTGTAAAGGATCCTCAGAGCTCAAGGTGATTCCACACAAACTCATAAATATAAAGGCAAACTAGTCACGTTCCATTTTTGTTGCCCGTGTGATACTGTGCAAAGCAATGGCCAGCTGCATGGTTTATACTGTGAACCAGTTGACTAGAAGTGTGGGTTTTATGCAGGAACAGTAGGTTTCAGTAGAAAGAGAGGCTGCCTGTTCGCCGAATCAATAGGAGGTTTTCTCAGAAGAACATTCAGGCTTGCTCAAAGAGCACTGCTTAAACCAAGAAGTGTTGTCTAAACCAAGTCGCAGTGGGCTGGCCTGTGTCTCTAACCTCTCTCTGCTTTCCCAGGTGAGATCAGGGTGGCCTTTGTGCTGTACAACAACCTGGGCACCTACCTCTCCACGGAGAACGCCAGCATGAAGTTGGGAACAGAAGCTATGTCGACGAATCACTCTGTCATCGTCAACTCGCCTGTCATCACGGCAGCAATAAACAAGGAGTTCAGCAACAAGGTGTACCTGGCTGATCCCGTGGTGTTTACTGTCAAGCACATCAAGGTGAGCAAGGCCCAAAAGCTTGTTTTTCCCCCCAGTTTCAAGAGCAGAGCACAGCAAAAGTGTGCTCATCTGAGGCCCCCAGCAGCCCTTGATGAGTTTTTGAATTATACGTTTGTTCCTTTGCACTTTGTGTTATTTATGGAGAATGTCTATTTGCAATGCATTAATAAAAGACCCACAGAAAGGGTCTCCTCTGAACTGATGTCCATTGCTCAGTTGCTGACATGCGTTGTTCTGTAATTAAAAACTACCAATATATTAAAATGGACCATAATATTATTTTATCCTGGTGGCAGGGGACATTAGAGAAAAGTTGAATTACAGTGGAAGAGGACAGTTAGTCCTCCTGTTAGCCAAGCACAGTCATTGCAAAAGTTGATTGCTTAAAGCAATTAATTTCTCTGTTCTGCAATGCAAATGAAGCAATCTGGTTCTGAAGAGCTGAATTTACTCAGTGGCTGAAATTAATCAAGAACAAAGAACTAAGTTTGCATAGCAAAGAGAGCAGCAACAGTCTAACTTTCTCTGGTATCGACAAGTAATACTTGACATATAAACCATTGCTGGTTGTTTATGTAAAATTAAAGGGTGAGAGTTACAAAGCGCCTCTGGAAGAAAACCACGTGCATTTAGGAATCTTTGAAACCCTGTCATTTTTTATTGCATGTATTCATTTCTTCCCTGCAGCAGTCAGAAGAAAATTTCAATCCCAACTGTTCCTTCTGGAGCTACACAAAGCGTACGATGACGGGGTACTGGTCCACCCAAGGATGCCGCCTCCTGACAACTAACAAGACGCACACGACGTGCTCCTGTAACCACCTAACCAACTTCGCCGTCCTCATGGCGCACGTGGAAGTTAAGGTAGGGTGGTCACTGTAACTCGGCTTTGTTCCTGCAAAAGGGAGCTGAGCTGCGTGATAGCAGCTCATGCAGGAGAAACTGCCTGGCCTGAATCTTCCTGCTGCTGCCTGGGCAGCTGCTGCAGGAGAGGATGACGGATGAGCAGAACTGGCCCTTAGCTCCACATCCTTTGCTCTTCATTGCAGAACGTCTCCTTGCTGTGTCTTTGCTCTTGTGGTCTGCAGCATCTTCTGTGCAGGCAGAAATTTCAGATCCGCTTCCATAACGGCATTTTTTTTTTTCAAAAGAGCTATTTAAAATAGTTTTCCAGTGTCACTCTTTTGTATATTTTTATTTCCCTTAACAATCAGAAGAGGAATGTGGAGAGCCACAGTAAAATATATATCAAAGCACCATCACGCATGACCAAAGCTGTGCAAAAAAAGAAAGGAGAGCCTGGCAGCTCATTTGCCACAACAGCTGGGTCCAGCTGAGAGGGGCAGGGCAGACAGGCCGCTGCAGGATAAAGCATCCATTATATCCTGCAGGAGTTACTACCCACCCGGGAGACATGCCGTTAAATGGCTCTGGCATTATCCTGGGAGTTTTCTGCAGAAATGGCCTATTCAGAGCACATGTTTACAGGTTAATGGCTTTCTGCAGCCTGAGACCATTTTCTTGCCAGGTTCTTAGAACCGCTTGAATCCTCAAAAGAAACGAGTGCTCGGCTGGTTATCACCTGCCTGGAGTGAACAGATACACCCGAGTGCCTCAAGTCAGGGGTTGCAGGGGTTGCGGCGTCGCTGCAAGAGCATCACTTGTGGTCAGGAACGAGCTCAGTCAATACGCATATACCAATATCTAATCTATATACCTATACCTAGATCTATGTTGTTCAGTAGCAGGAAACCCTAGGGACTCCTGGAAATTGCCTTCTTGTAGAAAGCCTGAGCATTGGCACAGTGTCCCCAGTGCTTTCAGACACTTGGGAATATTGGGACCTGCCCTTGGTGTGGGGATGTTTGAACACTTGAAGAGCGCTTGAAGTTTGCAGTAGTAAATCCCTGATTTCATCAGAGAAGACGTACATTTGGCCTGTGTTACAGGAGGATTATTTCAGTTGCACAGGTGTGTTGTTAATGCACATATCTGTTAGATGCTCCTGATGACCTTAAATGCCTTAAAAACCTGGTGGCGCCCATGCTATGGGACAAATGCCACAGTTAAATAAGCCATTCTACCTGCATAATTGCTACAGACTTACCTTCAAAATTTACAAGCTGGTTTTTCATATAGGCTTGCACTCTGCATCATAATAATTATAACAGATGCGTCTTAAATGTACCATGGGAACAATATGCAGCCAGAAAACCAGTTCAGTGCCGGTGGGAAAATGCAATTAAAAAAGCCCACCCAAAATAGAAGAAGCAAAGTACCTTGGGGTAGATAAATGTTGCTTATCAGTGTGGAGAGAGTGCCAGAGCTCCCTCTTCTTTAAAAAAAGGAGAGAAAGGCAAAGAAAAAAAAAGAGGTGTTCTAAGTGTAGCAATTAATCCGAAGCTTTCAGATGTTATTCTATACCACACACATACATTACGTCATACTAATTATTTGGGGAATGGAAGCGTAAGGCGAGCTGAGGAGAGAAAGGAATAAAAATATATGAAGTCCAAATGGAATGCAGTGGTCCATTGCCTAAAGCAATAGAGCCATTTCAGATATGAAGCACAAGCAAATCTTATTGCTGTGCTGGTTTACCCATATATTTGCACTTGTGGGATTGAACAGCAGTAAATGAAAGCAGAAGTGGGTGCAGGACTGCAAAAACATGCTAACTGCAGGCTTAAATTACTGAAACTGCTATACAATAAATTTTGCAAAACAAAACATTTTGTTTCCACCAGAAGAGTTAATTCTAAAAAAAAAAAAAAAAGAATCCTGCTTTAATTGAACAGAAAAGTAATTAAATCTGCATGTCTTCATTAAATTTTAAAAATCAAATACAAAATACAAAACTATTTGAGCCTGTGTCAGGAATAGAAATCTGGTACCTCTGTGGACTCCAAGAATAAGGAGATGTAGAAGACACACTTAGCAATAAGTCACACGCCCCTGATGGTTTGTATGTGGTACCTACAAAATAATGCCATTGCTTATCCACCCTCTCTTGGAGATCTTCCCAAACCTAGCTGCTTGTAAATCCAGCCTGCTCTCTGAATAACCCCTCACGAATCCCAGAAATTACTTATGGAAAACCTCTTAGGTCAAGTAATCTATGCCTACAAGGTGAACACAGAGTCGTACCTGGCAGTGCACCCCTGCATTTTGGGTCCAGGCGGGCAGTAAATCACTCCAGAGAGTTTCCTGAGTCCCAGTTTCGACACATATTGGTTGGACTTCACCTGGAGTTTTGCCTTAGCATTCCTGGTTTTATCCTGCTGGACTTCGCACCGCTGATTTGCATCTTCTCCAGAGTTTTGGCCCCGTTTGCTCAGGTGTCTGTTTTGACCTCTTTGGACATCCGTTAGCAGCCACACTCTTAGAAGAATGGGCTGAGAAAGGGAAAGAAAAAGTGGATGGGAGGCAGCGTTGCTTGTGGTCGTGTATCTCTGTAAATGGTGTTGCGTGACCACCAAGACTTTGAAGCGAAGGCAGTGACCATAGCGTGGTGGCCTTGCTGTCCGGGTTGGCTCAGGCCACTGGAGTGACAACAGAAATGGACGATGCTAGGGCCAGTTTTTTTGTGGGAATTCGGATGAACCAGCCGCAAGCCTTGGCACGATAGATACCCAGTCTGCTGTAGCTCATTTCTTGGGTTAGCGATGCCCATGAGCAAGCAGAGACGCACTGCTTTCCTAAATGCCGCCAGTCCAGAAGGACCAGGAAGACGAATTTGTTGGCCCGTATCTTCTCCCCTCCCACGTCACGTAGCTGAGAATTGTCTCACCGCAGTGAAGTCAACGTAGTGTCACCGAGCAGGACAGAAACCTGGGCTTTTGCCATGTGCTGGCTGCTTTGGGTATGGGGAGGTTAGCGCTTCTGGGGAGGCTTTTGCATTTTTGGCGGGTCCTCATGACCTTGCAGCAAGGTTTCCTGTAGGGAGAAGTTGGTGGGATAGGGTTCTCTGGGCGGTCTTCGTCAGGTTGCAGAAGGAGGGGCTGTGTGGCCTGTGCAGAATGCGCGGGCGAAAAGCAGCTAAACCAACTTGCACGATGAGCCTTGTTTTACATTGTCATAGTCGGGAGGCGGTAGCATTGCCAGCAGGCTTAAGGTGGCCTTGTACATAGCCATGAAGAAGTGTGGCCAGGCCATAGCAGAAGTCCCCTCTCAGGGCCAAGGGCAATCCGCGTTGCCCCCGACGGCTGCAAGTGCAAGGAGCAGCACAAGGCAACGCACTGGAGTTTAAATCTGTCCCACTTGGGTCCATGCCCAAGCCAGCGCAGTGCCAGCTCCTGCTGGGCACTGAGCGGTCCTGTTCGAGTGAGTCGATGACACTGTGTTTTTATTTACTGCTTGTTATTCCTCCACGCCCGCCCCCAACCATATTACTGTTGCCTTTCCTAAAGGGAGAGATTAGCCAGAGGAATGTGTCCTTTGCTGCTGGCAGCACTGTTTGGCTGCTGTTTTCTTCTACTGATGTTTTTAATAAGGGAGGAAATGGCTGTTCATCTCGGCGAGAGTCATTCTGTCATAATCCGCCGTTCCCTGGGATTTGTTTTTATTAGCTCAGCTCTGGTGTGCAGGCGCTGCCAGAGTTGCTCATTGATCTCCAGTGCATTTTTCAGCCCGGGTGATATCTCAGCTGCCTGCTCACCCCACTGTGGTTGCTACCAGAGCTCCTGTAACTCACATATTGCACAGGTTTCCATCAGCATCCTCTGCGAGCTGGTCTCGGTCTCACCAAAGCGAAGATAGGGATTTATTCCAAAGCCAGGAAAGGTCAAGGAAGTCTTCTTTCAATGTGCTTGGGAGTCAGGCTTATGCCCAAATCCCAAAGGGAAGGCTTAGCATGGAAGCACATTCGTTGAAGTTGAATCTATTATTTATTTCATTTTTTAAAAGGTTAGTCGAGCTTTCGTTGCTTTCTCTCAAGTCTGTCCTGTGGCTTGGGGATCCAGAGAAACAAATCCATTGGTTGACATTTTGCACAGTTTGCTTAGTAAGTTGTTTCTGAGCTGAAAACAAGCCGTGCAAAAGATTCCTTGCAAAGGTGGTGCAGATTTAGTGGTAGGAAAACTCAGTGCCTTGCCCAACCATGACAATCTTTCCCCAATCTTGTCTCTCTTGGCTCTTTTGGGAAAGGAGGTGTACATTGCTTGCTGAGAAATGGTTCCTTGAACATTGGAGGTCAAACTCCCTCATCTGCAGAAGATGAGGTTATAGTAGCTTCACTTCAAGGGTCTGCTAAGTCCATGGGTACATGATGCTTTGGCTCTAATTCCCTAATGTTGTTAGGACCAGAGGTGACCCGCAGCACACACTGGATGAGAAGTGGTTATACTGGAATATTCCTTGTCTCCCAATACAGCTCATGCTCCCTATACTCGCTGGAAGGGGAGATACCCACTCCTTACTGTGATTACCCTGACAGGAAAGCCAGAGTCTACTGACACTGTCAGGAAATTCCCCCTCGTCCTATCATCTGGTATCTCCCAAAGGCTATTCCAGCTATCCAGACCTTTGAGGAGATCACTGAGAAGCCCAAGTTGAGTGCTGTTGATACGCTTATGGTTTCAGATGTGTTTTGCATTCTATATGGACCTTGCAGGAAGCTGGAAGTGACTTTATCATCAAAGGTATTTTGTCCTAGGTCAGGGAACACTTGAATTGTGCTGGCCAGGGCAGGATAAAGAGAAGACTTGTTCCTCTTACCCGTCTCCTTGGGTTGAGGGTGCGTTGCTCAGACATTGTGACGGGGTCTTCATGGTGCATTCGTTTGGCATCGTTTACAGTAGACCCTGCCGTGGGAAGGTTTCTAGAGCCTCATTGCCTGGGGGGGTCTGTCGCAGCACCTGAAATTTGGAGGCACTTACTGTGTCTTGAGGTTTCCCAAACAGGACAGAGCGCACCCAGCCTTTGAGATCTGGCTCATTTCTTCTCCTGGACTTTCAGAGGAAAGCTATGAAATCATATTTTTCCCCCTGAGGTGTTTTTTAAATTGCTCTTGTTCACTCTTTATGGTTATTATTCCTACTTGTTTGCTCTTTTGCAAGTTTGCCAGGGATGAGGGAGAGGTTGTAATTGCGGGGAAGTTGTTTTTATGATTGTTTTCCGGCACTCCAGGGATAGGTGTTAGGTACATAAAATCAGTGCTATCGTTGCGATTAATATTAAGAAGAACAATAGTAAGAGTGACGATCATAACAATAGAACAACAAAGTCTGTGTTTTGTGTTAGCAGGGCTAGCCAAGCCTTTCAGGCAAAAGGCACATGACTCTGGGGTCTGTTAGCCCTCCTTCTGGTCCTTTAGGTCAGCATGGTGATGAATTTGCAATAGGGGCACAGGAGCTGAGACCTGCAAACTCTGCCGGTGTCCTGTCAGACACGTCCCACTAACCACAGCAATAAAACCAGTGTTAAGCCAGTCTCCTAGCAAGCTGCTGAAAAAGGTGGTGCTGACTTAGGTTAACTGCTACCCCTTCCCTCTCTGTCTTCAGAGCATCAAGGAAATCACGAGGGTTGGAAAAGGCCTTCAAGATCATCGAGTCCAACCATAAGCCCTTCCACACCATACCTGCTAAACCATGTCCCTAAGTGCCTCATCTGCACATTTCCTGAACACTGCCAGGGATGGTGACTCCACCGCTTCCCTGGGCAACCTCTTCCAATGCTGGACTACTCTTGCCGGGTAGAAATTTTTCATGATATCTGAACCTGAACCCCGCCCCTGGCGCAACTTGAGGCCATTTCCTCTTGAGGGAAGTCCTTGCGTGTTGAATTCGTCTCCCAGACCCCATGAGCAGAGCAACAAGAAACCCTCAGAGACTTCCCGGCGCAGGGCCAGCTTTGTCTTGGGGTGTATGAATTTGTGCCATTAGCCTATATCATCCGCCCTTCCAAAGTCCTCCTGGTTGCTCCTTGCTTGCATCCGTCCTCGTTAGGTCTCCGAGCACCAAAGCTCCGCACCCGTTCCGCAAGGGGGTCGTGGCTAATCCGGTGTGCCGGGGTCTGTGCCGGGAGCCGTTACCCTGCGGCTCTCCAGCAGCCGCAGGTGAAATAGAGAGTGATTTGCAAGGATATGGGTTTACATTAACGTTTTTTTGCACTGAGTTAAGAGGGATGGATGAACTAGTTTGACACCGAGATAAAGCAACGTGTGACCACTAGAAAAGTGACACTTGCACTTCATCCCCTCGGTTTCCTGGGTGCTGCTGGAGAAGCTGGGCGGAATAGGCATTTCCCTGCTGATCTGCAGTAAGGGCCATGATGATTTGTAGCCTCTTTGTCACGCTTGCAGCTGTTCCCTACCTAGCACAAATACTCAAGAAGAGCTGCAAGAGCATTTGGGAAAATGAGCCCCCGTCCTCTCCATCTCCTCCAGGACCTCTCCCCGGGGAGAAAAGCGCCAGGAGGAAAGAGATGAGGGGAAGCCGATCACCGTTTTTCGTTAGTATTTGATGCCTATCACTCATGCTGATAAAGCCGAAGTGCTGAAAGGTTTGAGCGCGTTCTCCTGGGTGCTGACATAGCAGAGCGTATATCAGGAAGTGCCTGACATTTGATGTGGCTTTATCATTGGCAGGCAGGCAAAGAAAATGGATAAATTAATCACCTTTTCCCGCCGTCTGTCATAGGGTTTGATCCCACGGGGAGGGCAATGTTTCCAGTTTGTCCTGCCTTTTTTTGAAGTGTGATGCTGTTGGGCTCGCCAGCCTGCGCGATGCCGAAGTCCTCAAATTACCAGCACAGGGGGGACCGCAGCGAGCGCCTCTAACACCGCTCGGGGGACCACAAAGGCGGGTCTTGTGGCTCTCAGGGCAGCTTGAAAAGGCCCTAGAGATTGCCAAGCAATCTTTCCCCCAGCTCGTTGGCTCTAACCACTCAGCCCCGAGCAGGTCTTCTGACTGACCGTATATTTTGCATTTCTTTATTTACATTTTGCTAAGCAATGACGCCTCTAATTTCACCACATCTGGTGGAAACCTGTGGAGCTGCAGGGGAGTTTTGCAGGTTGGGATAAGGCAGTGGAGTACCTTCGGTGCAGGATTCTCAGCATCCCAGTTCTTTCTGGGAATGAAGTAAACACAATGCAAATGCAGAAACGCCCCAGTGATGTTTTCTCAGCAGAGCATAGGCCCACAGATACGACCCCACATAAGGTTTGGTCCCTGGGTTGCCTAACTTTGCCACCAGCTTGTGTGCGTGATTTTTTGTGGAAAAATCTGTGATAAAAGTTCACTAGAAGTACTCATTTTAAAATTTGTGTTCTGCTACATTTTAAAAGAAAATGCACCTAAAAAGGTCTGTCTTGTTCCAGGGTTCTGGCAGTGTTCAATTTGCCTTCCCAACAGTTTTAAAGTGTAGCCCCAAAGTTTGAAAAAGAAAAATCAGGATTTGTTTTTCCTTCCCTCTTGCAAAAAAAAGAAAAAAAGAAAGAAAAAAGAAAAATATTTAAGTGAGGTTTTTACTGTCCAAAAAATGTCAACTTCTTATTTCTCTGTGAACTTTTAAAGGGCATCTTCTTATTGTTGGTAAATGTTGTAATGAACGGGGGTTGTGATCTCCATGACTTTGTTAGTGTGAAATGTTTTTACCGTTGAGTTGCATGTCCGCTCTCTGGCCATGTGCGTGGAGCTGCACACCAGACTCCCGGGTGTTTCCAGCATCAACATCATTATGTCTGGGATTTCTAGGAGTCTGCGTCTGTTCTCAGCACCCACCACCTGTTAGATGCTGATCGGTGGCTTTTTGGTCCTCTCTGCAGCACAGCGATGCGGTGCACGACCTGCTCTTGGACTTCATCACGTGGGTTGGCATCCTGCTGTCGCTCGTCTGCCTCCTGATCTGCATCTTCACCTTCTGCTTCTTCCGTGGGCTCCAGAGCGACCGCAACACCATTCACAAGAACTTGTGCATCAGCCTCTTCGTGGCAGAGCTCCTCTTCCTCATCGGCATCAACCGGACAGACCAGCCGGTAAGAGGCAGCGTGCTTTCTGCTCTCCCTGCATGCTCTTGCCTTGGTGGATATGGGTGATTTAGACAACGAGGTGTTTCAGCAACACTTCCATTCCACCTTAATGCCTTGTGTGGTCATGTATTGTGAGATAGTGACTCTTACTACAGCACAGTTTGGAGTCACTGGGAATCACTGCGGTGTCCTCAGTGGGCCCTGTTTCAAGTCCTTTCCCAACATGTAGAAATGAAAATCCTTGTCCTTTCTTCTTGCTTGCTTGAGGCAAAAGTTTCTGGAAAGGGAGCGGACTTACTTCTTGCTTCATTTGGCTAAGGAGCTCAACCTGAGCAAATACGAAATCGCAGCTTTGCTTCTGCTTTTCGCTGAAACAGACCTGCTTGAGGCCTGTGTTATTTACTCACAGCTAAATACGCTGCAAGGGTTTACTTAACTCTAGGAAGCTTCTTGTTGTTCAGGTCTTGAAAAGACCAGAATGTTTGTGCAGTGGTTGTGCAATGTCCAGTGCAAAGCCAGTTGAGCGGCTTCTGCATTTTCCCAACCTTCCCTGCCTTGTGAGTCGCTTCGCCTGGTCCCCTTGCTCTTACAGTGCTGCACTGTGAAGCCCCCAGCGCGTGTCCGACGGTGCCAGCGGCACCCAAGGGTATCCACAAGGTGCATCAGAGCTTGGAAAGCTGCGCAGGCACATAGAGTCAAAGTCAGCAGCATCCTTTGGAGTGAGGACACTTCCCCCACAACTCCCTCCTCCTCATTAAACCCCCCAGCCGGAGCCCATCTTCGTGCCCTCGTGCCTCGCGTTGACTAAGTCATGGACGCCTCTCCTTGCTCATGCCCTTGCACCCGCAGATCGCCTGTGCCGTGTTCGCCGCCCTCCTGCACTTCTTCTTCCTGGCGGCCTTCACGTGGATGTTCCTGGAGGGCGTGCAGCTCTACATCATGCTGGTGGAGGTGTTCGAGAGCGAGCACTCGCGCAGGAAGTACTTCTACTTGGTCGGCTATGGCATGCCGGCCCTCATTGTGGCCGTGTCGGCGGCGGTGGATTACCGGAGCTACGGCACGGACAAAGTGTGAGTAGGGAACGCCGGGCTGGCTGGGGTGGCTGGGAGAATGGGCCAAGCGCCTCCATCAACAAAGTCTTTTCTCTCACCAGAGGAAGACAAGGGAAAGCTCTTGCTGGGCTCTTTGTTGGTGGAGTCACCTCCCTGAAGCCTCTGTGTGGAGGACGGGAGCATCCAGCAGGAAAGCGTGGATCCCGTTGTGCATTGTGGAAGCGTTTCTGCCATTAAATGTTCCTATATTCCTCTCTGGAGCACAGCAGTGTAAACGCTTCCCATGGAATAAACTGCCTTTTCCTAACAGGCCGGGCACATCCAAATATTTCTATAGCACAAGCAGAAAGTTTGGCTGAAATTCATGGGAGGTGAATGATAAAACTTTGCTCTCTTTGCGTTGACTAAGCACTGCTCGCATGCCTGTGCCAGTAAAATCTCTTTCCCTCCCCATGCCATAAAAGAGTGTCTTTAATGATCAGACATGTAGATAAAATATTTTGCAAATAAATATTTGCAGAGATTTATAGAGATGAAAATATTTATTTACAATCTCTAATTCCAGAGTGCACAATTTTATCACGTTCCCATAGTGGGAAATAAAAACATACAGTATGTTTTGTATAACTATCATGCTCCATCTGCTTGATGGATGATGATGTATTTTTCTGTATAATGTTATTAGAAGGGGAGAACTGATTAGAATTTGTAGGGAACTATATGCCAGGCATACATAATTTGATTGTAAGAAGTTGCTCGGATTTGCCAGTTTTTGGAAGGCATCCTCTAGAATATATTACTTGCCTCCTTCCGTTATTTATTGCATTTGTTTAAGCAGGACTTATGGAGCTGTTAGTGTTATTTGTTTTTTTTTCGCCTGGCATTTGGTGCCACCATTCGTATATCTCGGAATGATTTACTTAGACAACCCCGCGTTGGCTTCTTTGATTTCATTTGGCTTTCTAAATCCAACCCAAGTCTAGCAACACATCCCAGTTAGGCAGGCAGGAGCAGGCGGCCGTTCCTCTCTGTTTCCACGCTCATCTCAAGACATTTATGGCTTTTCAAAGCGTCCTATGTCCTGGCCTTCATACTCATGGTTTGCACAAGCTGCCCAGTAGCAACACACTCTTCAACTTAATTATTGCAAGGGTTGGCATTTATTTGTTCCTTTATTTTTATTTTTATGTTTTTAAGAGTGGTGCAAACAAGCCATGTTAGGGGACCTAGGATTTTCATTTTATGATACGCAGCAGCGATTGCTTTAAAAGACCATCCCATTAGGGCCAGCTGGGACCATGCGAAAAGGCTGAGCTGCGTTCAGCCCTGTCCCCCTGAGTTAAATGGAAATGTTGCATCTTGGCTCATATGGCTGTAAGTGTCGATGCATCCTAGAGGCTGTGGGGACCTGAAATTTTTATGGTCAGAGAGGGCAGCTGGGGGGCCTTTGTCTGCTTTTTCTGATTTGATGCATATTTTGGCTTTTCCAATTTCGAGAGGTTCGGGGCAGGGCTCATTTTCTCGGAAGGAGATTTCTTTTCTGCATCTGTCAAGATAGACCCTTGTGCTCACTGCAAAGTCCATTGGAAAGAGGAAAAAAAAATGGTGTATACATTACAACTGTAATTTGCAAAAAATTCTGTTCTTTCAACATGATAAATTCGTATTTATATTTCTTGGCAGTTATTGAATTATGCAGTTCCATTGAACGTTTAGGTTTTTTCACGCTTTCTTAGCCCTCTCTGTGTAAGCAGAGCTCTAATTTGTGGTGTTGCAAACAAGGCAAGGGATTATTATTTTAAACATCATGCAAAACTTTCTGAGGATTTCTATTCATCTGTCTTGTTACCCATCATTTTCATTTTATCTTCCTGTCGCCTGGAATGAAACAGGAATGGAAATGTAATTTCCCGGGGGTCTTAAAAATTGGGGGAGTATTAAATGCAGTTGAAATTAAGCAATGAATAATTTAGCGTTGGGCTATGAATCAACTTCATGTGATACCAAAGACCAAATGCAAGCCTCGAAACACTAGCAGAAACAAAACACTCCAGAGGTCGGGGCCATGAGATGCTTAGAAGGGGAAGTTGCCCCCTAAGTTAATTAAACTACAGCCTTCTGGTAACAAAAATGCACTTCCAGTTTGCACCAAATTTGCCCAGAGCTTCTCAACCAAAACATGTCCTGCTGCTTGCCAGCTGACAGGCAACTTGTGTTGCACCTTGGCTGAGGGGAAAAGGATATCATAAAGCTGGTAAGCTTAATGGCTGCTCATCAAATGCCCCCAAATTAAATATATAAATATATATATATAAAAGCATATATATATATATGTATACAATTCCTCCTCTCCCCTGTGTTTCGTTGCAGATGTTGGCTCCGGCTTGACACCTACTTCATCTGGAGCTTTATAGGACCGGCCACCTTGATAATTATGGTAAGCAGTCTTAATTAACCACACCGTCGCCCGGAGAAGGATGAAAACTGTGGCTCTCCCTGTCCCCTTTTAGCTTGAATTTACCCCAGTTAATTTGCTGAAGGCGTATCCTTCTGCAGGCCCACCTGGGACAAGTTATTAGAGGCTTGTTAGGAGAAACGCTGGGCTGGGGAGCAGGACGGGACGGTGATTTTCCCTTCGTGTCAGTGGGGCCAGCTAAGCAGGACGCTTGGAACAACTTCTCCTGGAATAACGCTGCTCAGATAGGGAAGAGCTGTTGCAGCAAAAGGTTTTAATTTCCCACGGCACCATTTGAAGTGATGCGGTCGATGATGCCACCAACCCTCCATCACTTAGGTAGGCAGTGCAGGTTTTGGGGGACACAGTGGCCTTGCCTGTCCTGTGCTCTGCGAGACAACTCACCCCTGTAAAAGCACTTGGCAATTTTCCACAATCCGTCCTCTATAAAAACTGTAGGAAAAGCTGATTTCCTAGGGCAACTCATCTGTTTCAGAGAAGAGCGCAACTTTCTCCTTGTCACACTGAGCCATGTCATATAACCTTTTTTTGTCTTCTTTTTTCTTTCTCCTTTGCAGCTTAACGTGATCTTCCTTGGCATCGCTCTCTATAAAATGTTTCACCATACTGCCATACTGAAACCTGAATCCGGATGTCTTGACAATATCAAGTAAGTGGCTATCCTTTTTTGCTTTCTTCTCTGCCTCTTTCTGCCCGTTGCCGTTCGTGCCCCTCTTAAGCCCCGAGCAGCATTTGGGGTAACCAGGTTGGCTCTCGTAAGAGTTCATGCAGCTCGCCCTGGTGGTGTTTTCCATCCAGTTTTGCATGAAGGAAAGTGAGCTTATGCTTGCCGTCCTTGCAGCCAGCACCCCTTGCATAAGAGGAAATTGCGTGTACTAATTACCGGGCAATTGCCGCAGTGCCGACGGGGAAGGTGTAGAAATCATCGATTGTGGCTACTGCTCCACGCGCTGCTTCGTTTCTGCTCGTTTCCAGCCCCGCCAGGTTTAATGACCGGTGCTTTAAGGGATGCTGATTAGTTTTAGATCCCGGGGGCTGACCACATCGGAGAAGACCTTCTCCGAGCAAGGCACATTTTGCCCTCAAGCTTGGGTAGGGTCCAAGGTGGGGCATCTTGCTGCCTCATTATATTGATAGAGCACTAGTCTCCGTCAGCGCCTGTTTGCTTAAACACCTCTAGCTTTAATTAATCTCTCCCAAAATGCAAGGGGGTGATTTCAGGTGCAACACGCGATTAGATGTGGAGCCTGATAATTAATAAAACCATCTAACGGACTTGGGGCAGAGGAAGCTGTTGGCGCTTTGCATCTAGAGAAGGCAGGTGGTGTCGGATGCTGTTGGAAGCTGGTTCTTCTCTGCACCTCTGAACAACGAGGTGTTTCTCAACAAGGTCGCTATTGGTACTCATGGGTGGTGCTTTAATTTCAAGTTGGGCTTGTTGGTGATGGCAGCATCAACAGGATAAGGGTTGTGTCTTAGGCATAGCTGCTGCTTCAAGGGCAGGGGGGCACCAGGACCAAGCGTGATTGATAGTCTTTCAGGTATTTCATACACCTTTGGACCAGGAATTCCTGGTCCAATTCCTTGTACCAAAGAATGGTACACTTGATAATGTCTGGCTAAGGTTACTGAAAAAAAAAAAAAAAAAAAAAAGAATTCTAGAAAGCCTTGCAGTATGACATTATATAAAACTTATATAATTAATGCAGAGATTATAATTACTGGATAAACGTGCTTCTAATAATCTCTAGTGTCTTTGCTTAAAATGCCAGGAATTTATACAACCAGTTGGCATTGCTGTAAAGTATTTCATAGCTTCTGTGGTGTCTGGTGGTCTTCTATAGTGTCTGTTCCAGATTTGACGTCATTAAAAGTTTTGAAAACGCAAGCAATTGAAATGCTTTCAAATGCATTGCTGATAGCCTTCCAAGCCTGTTGCTTCGTTATAAGTGATTTTTTTTTTATGTTTAAGAAAATGAAGCAAGCATAATGTGAACTCAGGAGGACCTGATCTCCGTCTACCAAGTGCATCTGGAAAACAATTCCAGAAGTGGCTTGATTGTAATTTATAAATTCCCATGCAGAAAGAAGGCCTGTAAGGCTTTAAATCCAAAACATGTGTGGCTTCAATATCAGATAGGCTGAAATTAGGAGAAGGTGCAGATCTCTTTGGCAGAGAAGAGGACTCACCTTTGGGTGACCACCTTTAGCTGGGGCCATTGAAGGACTCTTCACCTCTGGAAATCTTTTGGTTAAGATCATGGTGTTCTTGTAAGTCATTTGCTCTTACTCAGTTGCAAACTGTGGATGTGATGCAGCAGTCCTGGAATAAAAGGTGCAGACGTTTTTGTGTTGGGGGTGACCAGGAAGGCTCTTTCTGTGCTGACCTCTGTGGGTTTACAGGGTTGGGGGGAGGTACCCCCAAGTCTTCCTCAAGATGCACGTTGCCCTTGGTGGCTCCTGGTGCCTCCCAAATGTTGCATCGCATCGTCTCCTGTGTAGAAAAAGCGAACCCAACCCCAGGCCTGCGCTGGAGGGCCCCTTGCTGTGTGACGTGCGTGTGACAGCTTTACGGCACGCGGGGAGCTGAATGGGAGTTTGTTCTCCCAGCTCATTTCCGAGCGCCGTTCTGCGTCCGCCTGTGCTGAAGCTCTCGCAACATAAATCCTGAGCCAGCCCAACAACAGCAAAATACTCGATTCCCTATGGCAACGTAAAAATAAAGGCCATAAAATATTTTAATAGGCTGTTAATAAGCGCCCCTGCAATCTGCTGCTTGCCTATGTCACTTTAAAGGTTAGAAATACATTATGAAGCGTGGAAAATAGAGAGCCAAATAACTCCACTTAAATTAATGAACTTGATAAGGGATCAGGTGTCACCTGGGGATACCTTTAATTACTGCACCAACAGAAAAGCCATTCAAAGGGCAGTGCCTGCACCAGATGCCGCACGGCTGGAAGATTTGTAGGTGCTGTGCAAAGCTGTAAAAATAAACTTCCCGAGGCCTTCAGGAACAGTCCTGGCATTATTGTGCTCGCGCAGGAGGACCTGGCATCCCTGCACGGGAGCGTTTGGTATCCCGATGGCGAGAGATCAGACAGCAAGTAGCTGTTTTGCTGTCACCTGCGTTAACTTCTCCTGCTTAGCCCAGAACTTTTCCGAAGGGTGAGTCGGCGCCTGCTGCTGGGGAGCTGTGCTGCATCCGAGGATGATCCCCCGAGCCCCCAGGGCTGTGGGCGTCCCCTGTGTATGTCAGGTTGGAGATTTGCTCTTCTCCTTTCCCTCTGCAGTCGGGACTCTGCGCTTTGCTGGGGGCTCTTATAGTGCCCAGCGTCGTTATGGGGCTCCTTATGGTTACCGAAGTGGATCCTGAACAGAAAAGTGGTGGAAAATTGAGTGTGTGTGTGTAGCAATTACTTAACTAATAAAAGCAGCATCAAAGACTTTGCAAGTAGAGCTGGCCACGTGCCACACTTTATGCAGTTACGTAGGTGTCTTCCCGTGTTTCTAACAGCGGGAGGGGAAGGAGCGAAGCCTGGATCCTTCCACCGGAGAGGAGCCGCCTTTGCTGTTCCGTAAAGATACAGGGTTGGCTTTGAAGTTGCCGCACGCACTCCTGGCCCTGGGCTGTTGCCCCCGCGGCCTTGCTGCCTCCGTCGCACGCAGCCAGGCCAGACGGCCTCGCATTCCTCTGCGGTGCAGTATGTGGCAACGGGGCTTTATTTTATTTGCTTTGGAAGGGTGACGCGCTGGCCTTCGCTGCCAGATGCGTTTAAAGAGCCATTAAAGAGAAGGCAGGAGGAGGAGGGTTTTCTCGGCTCGCTTCTTTTGTCCGCTATCGCTGCATTCTTACATTCGCCACAGCAGACTTTGGTTTGTGCTGGTGCCACCTGGATGCTCTTTAGAAAGCCCAGGAACGTTCGCCAAGAGGAAGAAGCGGAGCTTTGATTTGGGTTTGCTGGAAACGCTCGTCCACTGCAAGAGAAACCTGCCCTTTGGGGACTTTGGGTTTTCTTTCTTTCAGATAGGAACATTCAGACTCAGCTGGGAGCTCCTTTAGCTTCTGAATAGAGGCTATTAATTAAGGGCCTTAAGATTAATCCTGACATTAATTTTTGGATTTTTGTTTTGCAGCTTTCTTTCCTCTTGTATAAACCTGCCAGCATCCCTTCTTCCTAAACAACAGCATGAACACTGTCAAAGAACTGAAATTCCTTTGGAAAATGTGTTCAGTCTAAACATGCAGGAGGGAACATTTCCAGTTTTTGCGGCCACATTTTGCGGCCTTGCTGAAATCCTAGTGATCCTGGAGGGTCCTGAATTGCAGCCTCCAAAAATCCATCTCGCCCCACAAGATCAGCCCTTGCCCGTGGCCAAATGAACGTCCTCATCTCCACGCCTGCTGGTTACGGTGGGCTCGGGAAGACGTGGTGGGAGAGGGAAATACCCATTTCTCTGTGTCCACAAGCCCTGTTACGCTACCGCTTCCCTAGCTTGCTCTCCCCATATGGTGTATGGGTGTAGGTGATTGTCTGCTCATTTTCTCGCTTCAACATACACGTTTTATTTAAAGCAACATGACTAATTCCCGTCCCCACATTGGTTTGTTGGTTTGTTCCTGTGGGTTTTCTTGAGTCACAAAAGATGCGGAAAAGCGAGCTCGAAAGCTGCAAGCAGAGGTTAAATACAGCTTCCCCCAAAATCCTCCGCAGAACTGTTTAAATAAAACCGTTTGTTTAATGCAGCCGTATTGTGCTGGCAGCAAGAGAGGTTTGCCAATCCCATTTTATTTACCCAACTGATTGAAATGCAGGAAAAGTAAACGGAGAGGTTTGATGCAGTGAAGAAGGAGGCAGATTTCTGAAGACTCAAGACTCCTTCCCTTCGTAGCAAGTGCTTCCATTACTGGCACAGACAAATACATTGCAGTGGGTATGCTTTTGCTAAAGGCAGGTTAATTTTTGCATTATTCTGGCAGTTTTAAAAATGAATAAAAGTAGGAAGGCAGGAAGGATTGTTTTGTTGTTCTGCTTTTGGGGTTTAGTCAACCCTGTTGCTTTTAGAGCCTTTTTTATTATTGCTTTTTCCTTTAAGATACTGTGATTGGAAACCACCCGAGTGGGCTATTCAAGAGTTGGGTTTGGAAGTCCCTCCTTGCTGACCGGCTCTTCTGCATGCGGCATTTTGGGATTCCTCAAACTTCTGGGGATGGCAACTCTGAGCCTGGTGGCCCTGGGGCCACCATTCAAGAAGGACCTAACCCTTGATGCGGCCTGTAGGAAAACATGATCCGATATGAGGGGAACAACGCGGCCCATGAGCCAGTGCTTGGGCCTGGAAATCCATAAGCTCGTTTGAGAAGTGAAATGTGGATTTTTCGTGGTGCTCTTGGAGTTTTTCAAAGAGCAGTTTTGTTAATACCTTACCGTTACTTAAAATAAAAAAAAGTTAATCAATAGTTACTGACTTGAGAGAGTGTCCTGGAAGATATTAAATACTTACGGTCTTTCTGTGAAACTGTAAATCATGATTATTGTTTTAAGAGGCCATCCGTTTAAAATATTTTGTCAGCATTTGTAAAATACAAATGTGTCCAAAGGCTTGGCTGAGTCTAGCTGATGCGGAAACAATCAGATGTGTAGTTGCACATTAGTGTGTTTTGAGTAATGGTGGCATTGCCTTTTCAAAGTGAAGAGGAAGGAAACAAACAGGGTAAGCAATTCTGCGGGTAATTAATTACTTACAGAAAATTAGATGAGCTTAGCAGAATTGCTCATTCCAGTTGCAATAATTAAGAACCAATCTCCGAAAGCGAGCCAGAGCTTTCCAAGCACCTCCTGTTGAGGTGGAAGGCAGCAGGGGTTTGGGCTTTGGCAGACCCAAGAAGGGACAGGTCACCCCGAATCCTGAGCTAGGGCTTCATGCAGGGCCAAGGGACATTCAGTCTCACTTGGTGACATTTTCGGAGCTGCTGGTGGAAGTCTGAAGCCTCCACTGAGCTTGCAGAGCCACGGAGCTGGGAGGTCTGATGCTCGTGGGCACTTCTGAGAGTCCCTCTGGAATACTGCAGCTCCTGGCTACGGGTCTGTAATCTCCCCTCTCCTTCCTTAGGAAAGATGTAGTGGGAAGAAGCCCCCCAGAAGTTGCCTGTGGCCCCCAGGAGACTTGCCCACCGGCAATTGCCCTACAGGCCTGTTGAGGCTGCTTGGCAAGGGAGGTTGGTCCGTATTCAAAGCAAGAGCCCAGAAAGGGGCAGCGCTGCCTAGGGAGAAATGGAAGATGCAGTTAAAGATGATGCAGGAGCCAAATAGCCAAAAAATGAGATCCTGGGGAATTACTGCGTGGAAACCCGCGTGATGAACATTAACGGCCTAAGGCGTGCGATTAGGAAGGGATTTGGCCCCGTGCCATTTGCACGGTAACTGTGTCGCAAGATGTGAAGACAAATCCTTTAAGCAGCCTTTTATTGCTCGCTATTGATTTTTGTGAGCACGGAGATGCCTCTTCATTAATTAGTGCTGAACCCGTTTGCTATATGAAGGGAGTTCTGGACTCTCCCACTACTTACTGTAGGTTCTCAGAAGTTCAATAAATCAATCATTTCTAATCCTGAAAATAAAAAAGAAAGAAAAAAAAAGGAAAAGGAAAAGAAAACAAACATCTACTGCCTCATATTGGCAGACAGCAGTGAGATACAATAGCTTGCTTTATTTTTTATGTCTCTCTAGTACTTGCCTGCAGGAAATGTCTGTCTCCGTACGTTATTTGCTGCATATTAAAATGAATTCCTTGGGTTTCTCTGCATGTTTTAGAGGGTGCACTTCATCCATCTATTTTTTATTTGGGTTTCATCACCCGTAACAGCTTCTGAAAGTCCCGTTCACTGCGCACTCATTTTGGCATTCTTGCTCGCTAGCCAAACCATGTATTTTGGGGCCAGGGCTCCAGGATCCCTGTGCTTGCTAAGCCCCGGGCTTTCTGCGATATCAGCGATATGGGAAAATGCTTTGCACTGTCAAAGGAGTGATAAATTAAAGTTGGTTAAAATGAAACCATCAAAGGTTGAGCAAAACGATAACATCTGATGTTGGGAAGTTATGTAGCTTTTTATTCAAGGGGGAGCTAAATGTGGCTCAGGAACTACGCTTTGTTAAATATCAAAGAAGACCAAATCCTCTTCACAGTGTAAGGAGGGCAGAAATTGTTATTTTTAAATGGCAGCTGAATAGCTGCTCTTTGATACTAGGCATTGTCTGTCCAGCAGCATTTTAACATTGATATATATGTGATGGTAAATTCTCGCCTTATTTTTGATGCCACAAAAAGTGAAAGCTTAAATAATCCAGAGTGTTGCTAGTTTCCATGCACGCTTGCTGTAGAAAACACAATTTGCTGGTGACTGCATCCCTGCATGGGGCTGGCAGTGCATCTTCTGGCATCTTGGTCACCTCGTGTCAGAAGGGGACACGTTGGGGTTTTAAAAAAGGTAAAAAGTGCCAAAGCGATCTCAGAGCCTCCATCTTTTCAGTATATTGGAAGCATCATGGGTGGATTGTTTTGACATCCTCGAAGCACCGAAACAAGGAGGAAAGTAACTAATTTTAGCAACTTTAGCAAAATGAAGGTGTCTAGAAATATTTCAGGAATATAGGAGATAATGTGGACAGTCCTTGCTCATCATTTAAGGAGCAAGTACTTTGGGAAATTGAAAGACATCTAAGTTAAATAAGGTTGTGGAAGAGTTTTTTCGTGATGTGTAATTAACCTTAAGAAGTCTTTGCCCCAAGGTAAAGTTGAGGCTTTTTTTTAAGATTAGAAAATGAATTGGGTATTTATATGGAGTAGAAGACCATCTGCTATCCATCATCTGGGTGGCAAAGAAACGTTTGGGGGTGGAGGAAGACTTCCCATGTTAAAGGAGTAAAGCAGCCACTGAACACAGGCTTTTTTGGGTTGGTATTGAAGGTCCCTATCCTCATACACCTATTCTAGGATGTGCTGAATTGCTCTTTGGAGGTTCCAGTCTCTTGTTGACTACGGAGGGGTCAGAGTTAAAGGAGCCCTGAATTCCACCCTTACTTCTGGGGATTAGGAAGAAATTACTACTGTATCATCTCAAACCTGGCCTCTCAAGCTGCAACATGCTTGGTTTTCCAAGAATTTATACTCATCTCACCATTGTGCTTGACTAGGGTTTGCCAGGAAATACAATCTCACTTTTTCATTTTCCTGTGAGCTAAGGCTGGTTGTATATACAGTCCCAAGGCTTTTCTCCCCTCGAGGTGATGACTTTTATGTATTGCAGACAGCAACGTGGTATTAATGCTGCACTGATGGTTTTCCCACGCTTTCTCAGGGAAAAAAAAAAAAATCTTTTGGAGTAGTTTTTCTCAGACCAGAGTTGCTGCTAGCACAAGAGTTAAGCTTCTTGCAACACTCGAGTTGGTAAAATGAAAAGCAAGGCTCCATATTTCATGTGTGATATAGAAGGCTAGGTTTTATTGGCCAAATGCATACAGGATTTAGGAATTAGAGGTGTAAATGTCTTTGAAAATTTCCCCTTTTTAGGCACCTGGTTTCTTTAGGTGGTGGGACCTACTTGCATCTGTGGCCAGATGGGTTGGAAACGGGGGAGAAACTCCTTTGGTATTTTTGGCAATGCTTTCCTGAACTGCTGTAAAATGATATCCTTAAGCCAGAAGACAATCCAAGTTTACTGATTTCACATTTTGTCTGCACAGAGGCAAAACAGACCCTTCGCTGGCCTTGAAAAAAGGCTGTTGCAGATCACCAAAAAGCTTTGAGAAAGTCTGGGTAGCAGAAATGAAGTTAAAAAAAAAATCCATAATTCTCTCTTTTTGTAAGGAATAACAACGGACATTTCAGTAGTAAAATATTTGCCATAAAACGTGAGGGCGTGCGAGGACGGTAATTGGATTTCGTGCCCTGCCACTGCCTGTGTTGCTGGGCAGAAGTGCTACAGAGTGCAGCTAGGACTGTCTTGTGTCTGTCTCTTAATTGCTGTGGAGTTGCATGTCCCGGAGTGCAAGCCAGGCACGCTGTTGCAGCTTTCCCCGGCGTCTGGGATCATGGCATCCGTCCTTGCTCGTTGCTAGAGGGCTGTCAAGCTGGAGGCTCTTTGGTCTTTCCCTGCAAGGTGTTGGAGCTCTCTTTGAGCATCAGGTCGCATCGGTGTGTTCACAGTGATGACTCTTAGGTGCTGGTTGCTCGACCAGGGGTCCCCTGATGCAGCTGGTGCGTGCTGAGATGAGCGTGTTGACCTGCCCTCCATCTCATAGGGCTGGAGGAGCGATGTGGGGAGAGGAGGTGGAGGCTGGAGGTGGCCCCTTCTCCCCGTGCGTGACAGATCGGTCAGGCAGGCTTGAGAAGGGAGTCCGTCCCTGAAAGTCTGGGTGATTCCCTTGGGAAAAAAATGGCTGCAGATGATGTTGGGTCCCCCCAGTTGGCCTAATTTGAGTGGGCCATCGTAGCTTCTTCTCAAGTACCTACAGCAGGCTGCTCTCTGCTCTTGCTTGGCCGAGTCCTTGCTTTGCCCTTTCCTTGGAAGTGGGAGGAGATGGGCCAGTGCGCTCAGCCACCCGAGGTTCTGGAAGCTCCTAATGCCATTATCTTGGAAGGAGGGTAACACTGCAGCCCAGCTCATAAGAAGGCAACTCAGGAGTTATGGGTTATTGCAAAGTCAATGACCATTTGCACTGGCTTGAGGGGTGGTGGAGATTGCAGCTAGTGGTGCTTGCTTCTGTGGGTGAAGCCAGCATCTGTAGCATCGCTTCCGATCGTGGGGCAGCGAGCCAGGCTGGCCGGGGTGTCCTGGGGACACCTGATGTGGGTTGTGGGTCTGCGCTCAGCGTTGGTGACAGCGGGTGGGAAGGGAGGGGGCCTGGCCACAAGCGATACTCGCTCTGTTGTTATATTTCTAATGTTGGTGTTCTTGTCTTTATGTCTACGCATTCTTTAGCTATGAGGATAACAGACCCTTCATCAAGTAAGAATGACCTGAATGGCTGATAAATTGCATTTATCAGTGTGGTCCCATGAACCGGCTGTCAGATCAATATTGAAAAAATCATTAAAGCTTCTGTCATTCACATTTGAGGCAGAAGAGCAAACTGTGCAGGAACATGGCCAGGCACACAGCTAATGTGCAGCGTAAATGTGCTGCCTGCGTATTGCCAACCAATTTTGTCACTCTGCTCTATATTCCTTGATTGGACACTACTTGAATTCAAGGTGAACGTTGCCTAAGTAATCGTGCGTGGTACAGACTTGTTTTACCAATAGCAACTCTCTGGTCTGTGGCTGAACGTGCCTGGTAGCAAATGCAAGAGAGAAGGAAACTTTCAGAAAGGTGCCTGTGTGGTGGTTCTCATTCTGCTTAATGGGATCACCCCGAGCAAAACCCTCTTCGGTGCCCAGGGCAGGTCCGGATTGGGGTCCCCAGTGGTCCCTGACTTTGAGATTTGCCACTGCGCCAACAGACGGTGGTTTTGTTTCTGTGTTGCTGTCAAATGGCATCAGAGAAAGCCTATGAGAAAAACAACAGCAAGTCTGTACAAAGAGCCAAGCAAAACCATAAACCAAAATGGAAAAAAAAAAAAAAAAGGCAAAAATGCCTAGAAATGCTTCAGAGCATCCGTGCTTTTGTCCTGCAACCAAAAAAATGAAGCACAGTAGCACAAAATGGGAGCGAATTAGCTTCGCCGTAGACTTTCAGTTTGTTCTTCTGGTGAAGAGTCCTCTTGTGTTTGTCCTTCCAGTCTCATCCCCATCTTCTCTTCCACGCTTTGGTGCTTTATCCTTTTGTTCATTATCTTTTCCTGCGGCTAGGGACGGGAACTGCTAGAGGGAAGCTCCGCTGCCCCTTTCTCTCCAGGCCGGGTTTCTGCAGCCCTGCGTCGTGCCGTTTGGCACGGCGAGGGTCTTCTCCGCGGAAGGTGCCTTGCCAGCAGCGGAGGCAGCACGTTTCCCTTACTGCTAAAGCAGCGCTCCAGCTCCCGCGCACCTGCCCAGTCCAGGGCTCTGCAATCAGGCTGAAGAGTTGGCTGCAATTCAACGCAAAATAGTTTTCCGATACCCCGTGGGCGATTTTCAAAAGACTCTTTGAGCGAAGGAACCTTTCAACCACGGAGAAAAAGAGAAGGGGGGAAGGAAAGGGGTTCCCACATATATATTTTTTTCTTTTTTAAACAAAAAAAAGCATTGATTTATATTTTTAAAACTGGCAGGCAATTAGGATCATAGTGCTGTCACTGATGGTATCTCTAGGAGAAAAGCACAGCGAGCCGCCAAAGCTGCCCGCGTTACCTGGCGGCTGCCTTTCACATGGGTTCTGAGAGTGCAATTTCGTTTTGCATAGTGCTAAATATTTATTAGCAGGATCGACTGGAAATGCTTCAAAGGAGCTGTTCTGGTCTGCTAGACACATAAGAGTGTTTTTTTAAAAGAAGTGCTTAAATAAGTGGTTACCTTAGGGAGCTCTTTCGGTCGCGTGGTTAAATAATACCTATTTTAAGCTTCAGTGGAAGGCGTAATGCTGTATTTTCTCTCTAATACTTAAAGGGGGAAAAAAAAAAAGAACAACACAAAACATAAATACGACAGTGGTTTGCTTCTGTCAGTGACAAACCCCGTTGCAAGGAGGAGTCAGAGGTGCCGCGGAGCCTCGGTGGCAGATCCCGCCAGCCTGAGCCCTGCGCGGCGGGGTTTGCCCTGCTAACCTTCCTCCTCATCTTCCTCTCCACTGCCCCGTGCTCTGCTCGGCAGGGGGAAGCCCAAATCCAGGCCAGGTTTCTTTGAGGCTGAGGCCACCTTGGGCTCGGTGGCCGCGGATGAGGAGCAGCAGCCCTGGGTGCCTTGGGAGGCGGGCAAGGAAGCCCAGAGGCTTTGGGGAGCCGAAGGAGCGAAGGGCTGAGGAAGAGGAGCAAAGACTGATGGCTGTGCTGGCGTCATCATATTCATTTATTTGGTGTTAGGGCTCATTTATGCTAGGGGCAAACAGAAGGGAATCAAGGTCGCCCCTCCAGAGGCAACAGTGTGGCAGCAGGTAGAGCTGGAGCAAGGCCATTGCTTGAGCACATAATATACATTTGTTATTTCTTGCTTCTTGCGCTGAGCTGAGCTAGCAGAGCCCTCAGGGCTTGCCCCCTTGCTTGCCAGGTTTTAGCTGGCTCCAGGGCACACGGGCGACCAGCGCAACGGCAGCAGGAGCCTTGTCTTGGCATCGAGCTCAGCAGCGCTGATCCAGCTGGCACTTCTGCCCCGGTGAAAGCCCTGGACACTGGCAAAGTGGCCTTTAGCTTCGTTGGCACTAGCAAAGTGGCCTTTAGCTTCGCTGGTTTGGCCGGTTTGTTTTCTCGCTCCTGCCATTTGAGAAGCGGCATCTCCATCTCATCTACATGCGCACTGCTTTTACGTTGGCGAAAGAAACGGGAGTATTGCGAGGGATGGGCGTGTTTGAGCTGTGCCGTTTATCGTGGTAGTGATGAGAGTAGCGTCCACGCTCATGACATTTCCCTGTCTGTGTATTTCCTCAAGCTCAAAGATTTGCAAGCTGCACCCAATCGGATGCAAAAACCCCAGCAGCTCGATTGGAGATGTTGGCTGCTGTTTGACAAAGCAGTGGCCCGAGTTGCTGCTGCTCGTAGATGTTTGTGTGCTGTTGTAAATGGAAGACCAACACCTTTCTTCCTCTGTTTTGTTTCTCCTAACAGGTCCTGGGTTATAGGTGCAATAGCCCTACTCTGCCTACTAGGACTGACCTGGGCCTTTGGACTCATGTATATTAATGAAAGCACAGTCATCATGGCCTATCTCTTCACCATATTCAATTCTCTGCAGGGAATGTTCATATTCATTTTCCATTGTGTCCTCCAGAAAAAGGTAAGACAGGCAGTTCCCGGCGGTAAGAGCAGCAATAACGGGGTGTTTTGTTGCCTGACAGCTGCAGCATCACGTAACAGGGCTGCTTCCCTCCCTTTCCTAATACCCAAAGGAAGTTTGCAACAGATCCTTGGCCTTTTAATCCCAGTTTGTGCTTTTGGAAACCTTCCTCAAAAAACGAGCACAAAAAAAAGTGTTTCGCAGTGCAGCATGAAGTGTGATACAACGAACATTTGCAAGGTAACAGCAGAGTCACTTGGGGAAACTATGATTAAAAAAAAGGGAGAATAACCTTTGTGTGTGTCTATGTAGATCCAGCTTAGAGCTGCTGACAATCAGTATTAAGTATTTGCAAGGACCATCTTATTCTCCGCTAAAGGTCGGTGGTGCAGCACTCTTCAGCTCCGTGCATGTCCACACTTGGCTTTCAGTGCTCAGCTTGGTTTTGAAGGCCGGTTTCCTTATGTAAGATAAACAGAGGGAAGAGTTTCCTCATGGACAGCTGGGTCCCGGTCTCTGTGTGATAGTGTTTTTTGGTGAAATGGCCTGCTGGGTGAAGTTAAGGTCTTGCTCGGGTCTGTTCTCCATCAAAAAGCCCTTTTTTTTTTTTTTTCAGTATTACTCACATGAGTGGAAATTTTCCTGGGGGCTCACCTGGAAAATGATATCTGGCCTAAAAGGACATAAATAAAATGTGTTATAGCGAGTCACCCTTGAGGCTGAAGAGAGATTTTCTGGAGTCAGAGCTTTGCTCCTTCTCATTTTGTCTTAAATTCGTTCTTCCTGATAGACCCAAAAGCTTTAGTTTTAGCTTAGCATGCTCCAGAACATCTTTTGGGCGTCCAGGTGAAACATTTTGTGGGCTGCTGCAGTTTCACATCCCAACCTCCTGCACGGCCTGGCCTGATCCATCTTGCAGGCAGTCAGCTCCTAGCACCGCATGCTGGAGTGGCACCATGTCCTTGTCAGCTCTCGGAGGGCTAATTTTGCATGGAAAGACCATACGCTCGTCTGCCTCGAGCAATTTTCTACCCTTCATCCATGGCTGTTTACTCTGAAATTGCTCCTGATGGATAGCAGGGTAGAGGAAAGGCCGGTACGTGGCCGTGGGGGTGGACGTATCTTCTGACCCTGGGGCTGAGGGAGGAATTATTTGAGGAAGAAAAAGGAAAATCCTTTCCCTTCCTATCTATCAGGGACTAGAAAATCAGCAAGAAGCTGCAGAGGGGAAGCAGTGGGTGGCTAATTAAAGCAATTGAATTATTTTCTCTCAGCAAAGGATTGATTAGGCATTCGAGCATATTGGGCACTCGTGGTATTGTGGTTGTCTCAAGTACTTAAGGAAAAGCCTAATGAAAAAGCTGTAATTTGCTATTTAAACGGCTGTTTCACCACGTTCTGAATTGCTCGCAGTCAGTCGAGGGAGAATTCACAGCTAACTGGGCACCGCGTGCTCTGAGTAACCCCTGTGAGGGGTCGGGGTGGGCGCATACGTATCGTTGTCCCAAATGGGCCACGATGGCACCTCAGACTTGGCCAAAGCTTCACGCAGTGCCAAGGGCAGAGGGATGCCGTGACGCCAGCGTGGTGGCACCGCCGTCCTCAGGCGAGGAGCTGGCGCAGTCCGACGGCAACGCCCGTGCGCGACGTGGCTGTCGGAGGAGGACCGGCCAGCTCACGGCCGCCCCCGTTTCGTTGGCTCAGGTCCGGAAGGAGTACGGGAAGTGCCTGCGCACACACTGTTGTAGCGGGAAAAGTACAGAGAGCTCCATCGGCTCGGGAAAAACCTCGGGGTCGCGGACGCCTGGAAGATACTCCACAGGCTCACAGGTAACCTGCGTTTCTGCTCCGGGAGGCTCCTCGACGGCAACGTGGCCGTTGGGGCTGGGCAGAGGTGGGCAGAGGTGGGCAGCGTGGGCAGAGGTGCAGCCTCCGCTCCCTCTTTAACCTGGTCGTTGAGCTAAAAGTTAATCTGGACGCAGGTCGTTGGTTGGTAGCAGCTTTTGGTGGCCTCAGAGGGACAGCGAGGCCAGCAGGAGCCAAAGGAGCTGCCCGAGTGCCATCCCCAGTGCCACCACAAGGACTTCTCGCCCTCCTCGGCCTGAAGTCATCCATGGTTCGTTCCATTGGGTGGTCACCTCCCTTGGTGCCACCTCCATTGGGGTCCCTCCAAAAACCTCGTATGCAATTGGTGGCGAGGCTAAAAAGCCCAAATTGTGCCTTCCCAAGGCAGGAGGCCCTCATGACCCGAGCAGCCTCCCGGAGGAGCGGGAACGGGGAGCGTTTTGTCAGCTCTGTTACATGCAGCCCAGCATGTCCTTGGCACGTGCTAAAGGTTGTTCTCACCTCTCTTGCCATGTACAGTAATGATACCGTAACAACCAAGTATTGCTCTCGCTAAAAAAAGACCACAGTCTTGCAGTGCCTTCTGCCAAAAAAGGGCTCGCTTCCTGACCTCCACTGGTTTGATCCGTTCCTTTCTTCACCCGATTTTCCTCAGTTTATATATCTCTTAAGAGAGTATCCAGTGTGGGTCAGATTACTTTAGGAAGTCACCGGATTTGTTATGATTCGGTCATCTCAAAATTCAATTTTTGTTTAGTTTGTGGACTTTGCAGTTTTCAGGCTGACTTTTGTGCACCGATACAGATTTATAGAAGTGCAGTTCATACAAAATGAAGAAGCTTACTACTTAATCAATAGAAACCAAACACAAATTTATTCAGTATTACTAATGGAAGTAATTATACTTGACAGTTCAACTATTAAATTATGAAAGACACACAGCGAATAACAGTTTATAACCTCCCAGGAAAACATAATTTGCGATTTATGTCTCGGAGCAAATGGTTATTTATTTTCTGCGGTTTCCAAGATGTCATCCAAGAGCTCTACTTTGGCATTTACCGAGGTCTTGATATTATGTAGGGCAAATAGGTATAGAATAGGTAGCTTCTGCCCAGGAGACCATCAAATGCCACATCAATCCTCAATTTCCATCTGTACCAAACTTATTATATCCCACAACATTTGGGTGGCTGCTTTGGAATCTGTTGGATTTGAGCTGCTCAGCTTGCAGGTAGGTGCCCTCCTTGTTAAGATGAGGTGGCTTTAACAGGTCCTCCCTGTCAGCATCCTCAGCTCAAGATAACAAGCCCGTGTGAGGATGAACTGCCTCTCCCAGCAGCAGGTCAGTCATGTCAGGCTGAGTTTTTAGGATACCAAGGCAGGTCATGTTGCCCACGGCAGCTTGTCCTTGGATGGATGGGCCTGGGACCTTCCAGGAGAAGCTTCCTGTGAGATGGAGAACAGTGGAGACCCAAGGTGGTGACAGCATCTGACCGCAAACATTATAATAGCAAAGTCCAAGCAGAAGGAAATTCAACAAAAAAAAACTTTCTTGTTTTTTTTTTTTCCCCTCCTGAAAAGCACTTAGGGAACTGGATCATGGTGGCTGATCACTGGACCTACCACACTTGGTCAGAGAAATGCAATGGTTGAAATGCCCTGCTGCGAACTATTTGCTATACAAGTGCATGGGTCACGTGTTACGCTGTGGCTCAGCTTATAAAGGGCTGATGAGTGATGAGGAGATTCCATTAATGTGTATTTCCTGAGTAGAGTGGGAGGACTTGGGGTTCCCCAGGATTTGGGGTTCCCAGACGTGTCATCACGGGGATGGCAGATGATCTCCTCACAAGATTGGTACAGCTGCCAGGATTTTTTCGCATGGTAGAAAGTGATGCAAAACCTGCAAAGATAAATACTTTGCAGCATCTTGAGAAAACAAAAGAGAAGGCCAAAACCATCGGCACACCGCTTCCCTTGCAGCGCACACAGATGGCAAAATCCTCACACATTTTTCAGGAGGGGAATACAAGTCATGTATTTGCACTTGTATGTATGTTTTTTTTGGGCTGAGATTTCCCCGAGATGGATGGCAGCTATAGAAAACTCCCGTTCATCCAGGGACACAAAGACGCAGATCAGCTCTTCTGTTTTACCTTACAAAAATAGATGCATATTATCTGGGGGAATACAGAGCATGCTTCTTCCCGCAGGTTATTTTTCTATTATTTGGTGTCATATCAATGAATATGTAGCTTGCATGGGTTTTCTCATGTATAATGATGTCAATTGCCTTTTTTCATTTTAATTAAGACCGAAGCAATCCAAGCAAACGTATTATGCTCTTCCTAATTGGTGGTAGGCATTCATGTTACGAAATTAGTCAGCATCAGCTGGGGTTGTAACGAAAGAGCAACTACTGGCTGGGCAGAAACAAGCGTTGGGGTGAGCTAACCGTGCCAGGATCTGTCTTTAGAGAGGCAGAAAGGAACTTCTCTGCCACCGCTAAAAATTCATTACCTGCTGTGGTTCAATCCCTCTTCAGAGCCGGATTCGCAGGATGTGGAATGACACAGTTCGAAAGCAGTCCGAGTCTTCCTTTATTACTGGAGATATAAACAGTTCAGCTTCACTCAACAGAGGTAATTATAAACTATATATATATTTTTTTTTCCTATCTCTAAGTCTTGTGATGACTTTATGGGTTTTTAAAATGTATTGCCCCCCGTTCCCCCTCTCCCTCCCTGTCCCCTACTCCCTGCTGCAAATTGCACTGGACTTTTATCCTCGCCCTTGCAAAATGTTACCGGTGTTCATCAGGAGGAGGTTTGGTGGCGGTCGTTTCCTTTTTTTCTTTTCTTTATTTTCTACACATGCATTTTCAAGAATTGTCATCCCTGGAAGGAAGTTAGGAGACCCCTTTTCTGTCCCCTTCCCAGAAAAAAGCTGGAAAGAAACCTCCACCCCTTCCCACCTCAAAGCGCTAGTGCCGCAAGCTCACGAGGTGTCAGGCCCCGCTGCGGGCAGCAAAAAGGGGCTGTTCGAGTGCTCTGCAGTCTGTGTTAACCCTCAGACTTCTGCATTGTCTTTGCGTTGGGGGAAATCAAAGACTTTTCCCGTCTTCGAGGGGTCTGAGGGCAAAACTCAACCCAGAAGCGAGTTGGTTGGCGCGTTGGTTCTTGGCCAGCCTTTCCTCAGATGGATTTCACGCCAGCTTTATAGGGTCTTTTGCCTGCCTGACAGTCCGAGGGTAGCCTGGAAGGACTCTGAATCTGTGGTTAGTAATACTGACTGCTGAGGAATGAAGGATGCTGGATTCAGGTCTCCAAGAGGGTATCCATATCACTCAAATCTGCTCAGCGGGAAAAGCAGGGTGGTTAAGGTGGAGGTTATCCCACAGCCTGCTCCGATGGCTTTCGTGTGTTGATAATCTCGTCGTTTTGCCCTGAGGGTTCGTTGATGCCAAAGGCTATAGGATGGCACTAACTGCAGAGGCCTCAACAAATTGATTTATCCGTGCGTGTTGCTCCTGTGGTTTTTTGTCTGTCCTGGCGTTGAAACTGGAGAGGTGCAAAGGGCGTTAGCAAACAGCGTCTTCTGGGCTTGTCGATGGAAGAAAGGCACCCGTGCTTTTCCACCACTCTTCGGTGGCTGGAATAACTGCAGCTACTACATTCCACCCCTTTCACGCTGCCAGGAACCCTATTTGATATTTGCTTTTCCAGTGGACGGAAGTATCTGCAGAATGGAGGCCCAGGCATTTCCATGGCAGTTAGCTGTTCCGGAGCATCAGGTGGTCACTTAGACCGGGAGAACAGAGCGGGCATCAACAGGGATCCAGTTGCACAGGGCTCCAGATATTTCACGCTTTATCCTGTTTATTCCATTTGAAAGGAGCCGATCATGGTCGTAGGGCTTAGCATAAAGCCTAAGTTGTTTCTTGAGCTCTTCTTCGGTCTCTCCAGAGATAGTTCCTGTCCAAACAGACCAGTAGGGCAATTCCCGTGGTTAAGGAAATAACTTCCACTCTGGCAACGCTCCAGCTAAATACTGGACACCTTTTATGTAAAAAGCTTCGTGCTGAACATTACTTTGTGCACGGATATTTTTCCCGAGCTTTCAGGGAGCAACCACCATTTGGAAGCAGATAGAAGGTGGTGTCTTCTCCCTGCATTTCCCATTTTCCCGCTCCTGAGGCTCAATACTGCCTATCCATGCCCTGTGGAACTCACCACACTTCTGCTGTGGAAGCAGAAAGAAGTGGGACATCCTTGACTAGGGCTTCTCCCTCATTTAAACCCTTTCTTACCCCCCATCCCGTTCACCGTTCTGGCAGTCCCCTCTTGCTAATGTCACAGGCAAATCTGTTCTTGTTTTCCATATTCCTGTATTAGAGTGGGCAGCAGTTATCCATCTGCTGTAGCACCTCATCCCTTTCTGCCCTTCTTCCTGAGCCTCCTGGGCATCCGCCTGGCTCATTGAAGGCATAACCCCATAGTTACCTGCTGTAATGCAGGTAGTTAATTCTAAAGAAGAGTGCACCTGCTTTCCCCCCTCCAAGTTCTGCATGGCCATTTCAGATATCTCCTGAAATCCGAAATGTTTCTGGCCTCATTTCCCCTTGCTCACGCCCTCTTAGTACTGGTGTGTCAATCGGGAGGAAGGGGACAGGAGCAGGACAAGTCAGGAGCTGCCTCCTGAGCACTGGGTGTGTTCAGGCTTTCAACTTGGGGGATTTGAGTGTTTTTGCAAAGAGAAGGTGGAATAAGCAAATGTCCTTTGTCTTCGTGAGGCCAATAAGCATCAGAGGAAAAATGTGCGTTGTGACCAGTATCAAATACTGTTTTGCTGTAGGAAAATGCACGGATGGAGCTATGCGTATCCGTGCAAGTTAACAAATAAGGGGTAATATATATATTAACGGGTGGCAAATGTTTACCATGTCTTGGCCATATTACTCTCGTTGGGGAAATAACAGGTTCAGACGCAGGGCTGGAGACAAGGCGGCAGCTCAAGCCCATCTGAGAGATGGACAAATCCCCAACAAAGCACCCGGGCGAGGACTGGGTGCCCCAGGCTGAGCCTAAAAGGAGTTTTCCACCTGGGAGAGCCGTGTTCGCTTCCTGTTTATTCCCATGACAGCCTGCTGAGATGGGAAGAGTCAACACAGATATCCCTTGTTGCTGCCCCTTGCTTTTGCTTCCCAAACACACAGAAGTCAGTGCGTGTCCCTGCTTCTGAGTTGCACTCCAGAAAAAAATACTTGATTTCCCCTTGCTTCATTATTTCTCCTCTGCATCTTTATGTCAGCCACAAAGATCTAATCTGAAACATACACAGGAAAAAAATAAAAGGAAATTATTGCTACTGTTCTCAGAGATAATCAGTTTAATGTCAAATTCATGTGGATTTCTTCATAATGAACAGAACAAATTGAACTCAAATTCAAACAGTGGGAATCTGAGTCAGAGAGGAAAATTAAAATGAAGAACATTAATATCCTGATTTCTAACCCAACGGAGACCTGATTGTTTCCTAAATGAAATCTCCCATCAAATTCCTCCCACCCACCCCAAAATATAATTAAGCTGTGATTTCCGCACTGAAACCGTATCTGCTCTGTTAACTCAGTGGGGACAGCTGTGTGTGCTTTGGGGAGGGTGGGCGATGTTTTAAATTATCTTCAGGTGGCCGTATTGTCCTGACTTTGTAGAAGCAGCGTTTTGGAAACAGCAGTAAGCGTGAGATTCTGCGTTTGGTAGAAGACCGACGGGGCTGTAGCGCAGTCCCGCTGGCCACGCGGTCCAAGGAGCTGCTTGCTGGGGACTTCCCAGCTCCACCTGCAGTCCCCATGACTTAGATGTGCCCACCACATCAATCAGGGGCTTCGTCACAGAGAAAGGTCTCCAGTCCGCATGTGCACAGAAGCTCGAGGAGGGCTTGCCTACCACTGTGTTGCATGTGTAACGGGGGGGAATTGGGACCCTGCTGTGGGGCAGCTCCAAGAAAACACGCTGTGCTCTTCCCACCGTCACGTATCTCTGATGTTAGGGATGGCTAGATCTGCTGGATGCATCCCTGTTGCCAGGCGAAGATGTTTTGGCATAGACATTGCCAGGGACAGCGGGTGGACAAGAGGTCCGTGCTTAATGCAAGTCCTCAATGCCCTTGCAGTCCTACTCTTGCTTAGCCTCAAAAGGCAGCAGCAACACAAAATGAGAAATGAGGCACCCCGAAGTCACAGCGTCACAGGATGGTTGAGGTTGGGAGGGACCTCTAGAGGTCATCACCTAAAGCCAGAGAGCATTTTCAGGTAGAAGAGAGCAGGTGAATATTACCTATTTAGTTTGTCAGGCAAGGAAACGCAGCATCTTTTTGGACTATCAATTGCCTGAGCTTGATTTTTTTTTTTCCTTCATCTAATAAGCCGTACATTTTATGCATTTTATGCCAGGAAAATAATGACTTTTTTGGCATCAAGGGTCAACACTTAGGGAATTTAACTCCAACTCGGTGCAAAATGATTCCCACTGTCGACTGTCTTCTAGTTTATTTTGTTTTTCTGCTGCCTGGGACTGTTAGCCAAGATTTGTTGCGGTGATTTCGGTGAGTGACGTGGCATTCTTCCTTTGGGAGATATTATGAACCGGCTTTGATTTGCGGATTGACAGCCATATAATTGGAAGTTCAGTCATTAGGTGGATCAGATTTAAAGAGGAAAACGGAGGGCAAGGCAATTTCTGAAATCAGAGCGGGCTTCGGGGAGTATTAGCTCCAGCAGAGTGTTGCTGCAGAGCAGCCTCAGTACGACGGCTGCGAAGGAGGAAGGAAGAAAACACGACGGCTGTGCCGGGGGGTCTCCGCTCCGCAGCTCGCCGTGCTGGGTAACAGCCAGGTTTTGCAAGTTCATGGCATCCTGGTGGGCCGAGCTCTCCTGAAAACCGATCCCTGTGTTTCCGAGCTGGGAAAAAAAAAAAAAAAAGGACTCTTAAGACGTAGGTCCCGAGGGTGTTTGAGAGTCAGGCTGTGCACGTCTCGCTGTCGGAACTGCAAGGCGTTAATCTGAGCGAGACCCTGTGCCAGGGGTGCGAGCGACAGGAGTGGAGCCAGAAAGCCTCAAGTGGAGAAGCATCCGCCATCCAGAGCTCCGAGAGCAGCTCAGGTGTTGTGAATGGGGCCTGCAGATTATAATCCAGCTCGTCGGCATAAATAATTGCACGAGAAAGGAAGGAAAAGGAGAAAAAAAAAAAAAATCACTTTCCCTCCCGTCTCTGCATAAAAACATGGGGATGTTTCATTTTGAGGAAGATGGCCCAGAGCTTAACAATCTCATTTGCTGAAATCCCATTTTGCTGCAGTCAGTATTAATAGCTCCTCAATGAATAGATTAGATGCTGCGAGTGACAACAAACCTATTGGAGAGAAATTTAATAGGGAGGTTTATTGAAGTTTATTAACTGAATCCTGTTGGCTATTATGCGAACACAGCTCGATAAATCTTAGCGTCAGCGCGTCAGCTGGAGGGCGCCAGGAAAAAGCTGGGAATACCCGTTGTCCTCCAGCAAGTGGGTCTGATTTGACTTTTCATGATTGCATTAATCATTTGCATGAATCGCAAGAGAGCCTGCTGAAAACCAGCACTCTTTAAATACCTGGAAAATCTGCCTGTAACGCAGTAAATGGCTCTACTGAGTGCCCATAAAAGAAGGTGCAAAGAAGAGCGGAGCTTTGGCTCCATACGAACCTGCGCTGTATGTATTTTCTTTTCCAGGGAATAAAATGGAGTAAATAATGCCAAGCGACGGACTGCACAGGCCAGAATGTACAAACTGAAACCAGTGTTGCTGATCTGTTGCAGTATTGAAGGTTACTTCAATACCATTAATGTTCAGGAGGAGCGTTATATACTAGGGTTAATATAAGGCAGCAGTTTTTTGACTGTGTGTGTGGACACTTAGGACTGGATTCATGTCTAGGGAGATAGTTCGGGGTCCAAGCAAAACTGGTGACCAGCCCAGGTACCTTGGTGCCTTCCAGGACCCTGTCAGTCTAGGAAGACAGAAGTAGGGAAAAGCAAAGGAATACAGATCGTTTTGCTTTTCCTGGCCAAAAACAGGGAGAAAAGAGAAGGATTAAGGTTTGACCAGAAACACAGCAATGCATGTTTTTTTTATTAGTGTTTCTTTCTTCCTAAAAAAAACACAAGCAAACAAAAGCAGAAAGAAATGACATTTTGGGACTTCTAGGTCAGAGGAAATGAAACATTTTGTTACAACACAAACGCGCTCGTTCCTTTTTTTTCTGAGCCATCTATTTCTTTTTTTTTTTTTTCCCGAGGACATCGATTTTCGTCTACCGAAGGGAAGGCCAAGGTACAGTTTATGCTGCATGCCGTCGTTCAAGCGACGCTCGTGTTTATGTGCGCGCCAAGGGGGTGAACTTGGCTATCCGAATGCTGTGCGCACGGGTATAGTCAGAGGGCGATCACAAAAACGGGATTTTCCGCTCGTTCGTCCTGGCGGCTTGCCGTATCGGATTTTGGGAGGGATATTTTGCAGGCGGGCCGCAAGCACAGGGGCTGACGTGTTTATTTTCTGGCTGTTCCTTACCCGATGCTTGCCTTCAGAAAGAGCACCGTTCCTTTCTCCTGCTAATCACTGTCTCTGAATCCTTCCCTTGGGGCAATCCAGCCCCGGGATACCTAGAACTGAGCACTGGCGTCACCTGAAACCAGAATTTGAGTCTCATTTTGCGTTTCCGAGCTGCCTTGGGCACTGTGTTTTGTGCTGTTCCTTAATCTTTGGTTGGGTGTTGGCGGACACAAGGTGGAGGCCTCTCTGCGTGGGGCTGTAGTTACGCCGGTGTGGTTTTACGGGGTATTTTCCAGATTTTCGGAAGTGCGTGTCTTGCCGGCAGACATGGGCACAGGTTCCGCTGAGCTCATCCCACTGAACATGAAGGTGCCTTGGTGCACCTTTGTGCTTGAAGCCTCATCCAACTCCAAACTCCAGAATTCACGTGCGTAGGGATTTGGAAACGGCGGGTGAATTTGCTTATAGCAACATGGCTTTGTCCAGCAGAATCCAAGGGGTTTGAGTGCAGCTGAGTTAAAAGCCAGGCACCATAACCAAGCAAACAGAGAATATATTTGGGAATGAATGCATCAGGAGGCTGCAGAAGGGGTTTTATAGTGAATGTTGCTGCTGAGACACAGCTAAGCAAGCAAGATGCAGGGCGCTCTGACCTGTTGGGAGAGATTTGTGCAGTGCACAGGCAGCTTCTTGCTCAGGATATTGAGCAGATGGCTAGCAAAAAAAAAACCTGTGGTTGACCTTTTTTGGGCACGGTTGGGTGTTTTGGGCTGCAGCACGTTGCTGCCTTTCCCTGGGCTCAAGGTGCCTCTCAAGATCTCAAGAGGAGCCCAAGCCCCAGTTTTTGGCAACGCGCCTTTTCTCCGATGGGCTTTGCTCGTTGCTGATCACCGCGGCGGCTTCGTGCAAACGGGGTCACTGCGTGTTGGTTCACCTGCTCCTTCTGCTCATGCCTCATCCGCAGGCTAATCCTCTGCTCCTAATAGCCCCGTGGTTGCTATGGCAATGATGAAGTGGTACGAAGAAGGCAGGTTGATAACTTAAATTTATGGCTGGCGATACCTTTTAGGCTTTCCCCCTCACTGGAAAGAGGAACCAATAAGGGGGGATTTGTTTGTATTACTATATTTTAATCTGAAGCTTTAATTATAGGCTCCTCGGAGCCTGAATGCACCACTTCCCTGAGCGCATCCTTGGAGACGGCACGCGTTGCATCCCTAAAGTAGATTAGGAGAAAACGAGCCCGAATTATTCAGCATAAGGGATGCACCAGTTTCTTTTTGAGAGGCTGAAGTTGGCATTTCCTGGCCCGCATGGTAGGTCCAGCCCAAGGGGAACCCGCTGCAGAGTGGGTCCGTCTGGGACCGTCAACGCTGACTCCGAGTCCCCCGTGACTTGGTGCCCTGGAGTCACCCTGACGGCTTGGGCTGAAACCCGCCGTGATTTGTCACCCTTTGGGTCATTCCCTGTGAAAGGGGTTTGCAGGTGGCGAAAGACGGTGGAAACCTTTCCTGTGCCTGGAGGTGTAAACTCTCAAGGAAGGGAAGAGATGAGGCTGGTTAATTAGAGGAGTAGTGGGAGTTGGAATTGCTAGAAAAGCTCAGGGTAGGTGTATATAGTGTGAGGTTTTCTTTCTGGCATTTCCATCTAAAGATGCTTCAAGGAAAGGTGTTCAAAACCATCTGGCAGGCGTTGTCTTCTCTCGTGCGTCGAATCTAACTTAGAGATTGGGCTAAATCTCAAATGTGTGGATTATATCCCTCCTGAATTTATGGCATTAACTCTGGGCATTTCTGCTTCGGTATAAAAGCAGAGTTGCTGTTTGGATCTTTTTTGGCCTGACTTACATAAATGCGGTGTAAAAGCAGGAGCGATTTTAATGGACTTAGTCCTAGTGCCGATATAAAACTAGTGCAGATTGGTTCCTGCAGTCCCTCATCCCAGACATACGTGAGATTAGTGGACAAATACTCTACCAGAACGCAAATATTGACTCATTTACCTGCTAGTTACATTCAAGGTTGCTTAGTTAAGTGTTCCTGTAATGTTTTCTTACAGGAGACAGATTTGTTTCCTTATTTCCAAACACACAGCTCCTCTTGCTTTACACCAGTGTAGCCAAAAATACCAGGTGAGAGAAAAACAGTGTTTTTTTCCGAGCTGCATGTGTCTGGGAGCCCTCCTGGCATGCAGTCCTGATGCAGTGCCGCTTCCTCCTTTTCCTTCTGTGCTCCAGAGGCTGAGTTGCCTGCTAATGCCATGTGTGTTCGGGTGCCACGGGCTGCTGGAGGCCGAGAGGGAGGCCAAGGGCAACGGTCTGCTCTCTCCTACCCCTTTCTGGGCTCTTTCCCTTCTCCTTTGCTGTCCAAGAGCCCAGTCCCGGCCCAAGGCTCTCTGGCTTGCTGGAAAAGCTTCCTTCTCATGGCTTAGTCCACCTGGGGAAAAAACAGTGCCTCCTTGGATTTTCCCGCTCTCCCACCAACGAGGTGCCTCCTCTCCGCTCCAAACCCAGGGCAAGTTTCCGAGCCGGTCACCTCTTGGTATCCCGAGTAGCTTTAACGGGGGTGAGGGGTTAAAGGAGCTTTCAGATGCTTCCTCATCCTTTTGCTGACGGCCAAGGCAGCTGGGAGCTGGCGGAAAAGGTGTTTGCCGGGGAAAAGGGAGAGCCTTGGCACGTGGACGTCTCCACGGCCGCCTCTCGCTCCCGGCTACAACGCCCAGAGGACTTTGCGCTTTTCGGGACCGTGTCGACATGCTCGAGGGAGTAGTTTTGCTAGAGCAGAACCTGAAGTTCAGGTCGCCCCGTTAGAAACGAGTACTCGCTACCTGAAAAAGAGTCTTCCGATAAGCGCCGAGAGTCTTAGGAGAGCCTCCATCCTCCATCGTTTCTTTTTGGTTACTCTTTATTTATTTATTTATTTGTTTTGGACGCGTTTCAAGAGACAACAGATCCTAGTCCATAGTGGAAGTCGAACGTGCTGTTTTTATGTTAGTCATTATTTTTTATTATTATTTTTAATTTCTTTTTCCCTTCATTTGGCACATGATGGAGACCTTCCCCCCCGCCCCACCATGTGTAGGCTGCCGTCTCCCTCCGCGTATCTGCAGCGAGCATGTGGGCAAAGCCTTGCTTCCACGCCGAGCGACCCACGGGGAGGGAGGCGGGCGGCCGCCCTCGATGCAGCTTCTCAGCTTGCCCACCCATTTTCTTTTGCATCGGTTTGGATGTGCGCATCGTCAGCAACATCTGTGCTGCTTTGGTGGCCTCCAGTTCTCGAGTCTAATTTAAGCTGGCTGCTTGTAATCAGGACTATTTCAACTGTTGTCATTCTGAATGTTCTTTTTTCCCTTTTTTTTAATTGCCACATTTGCCTGATTGACCTTTTTTTGTTTGTTTGTTTTTTTTTGTTGTTGTTGTTTTTTTTTTTTTTTTCTCTGTCTTTCGGGCTGCTCCAGGAGCCATGGCTAATCATCTTATAACCAATGCTCTGCTTCGTCCTCATGGCACTAACAACCCTTATAATACATTGCTCGGGGAATCGGCCGTCTATAACAACCCTTCTGTCAGCATGTACAACGCACAAGGTGTGCTGGAGTTTCTCTCTAATTTTTCTAGTGAGAATTCCATTTTCTGTAGCTTATTTTGGCCCATTTCTTTCTTTTTTTTTCCTTCTTCTTTTTTCCCACCCCTTCCCACTCACACATTTTGTTTTGTTTTTGGAAGCGGGCGCAAAAATGATCCCCCCCTCCCCTTTTACTTTCATTTCAGTGCATTTTTCCATTTTCCGTGGGCTTTTTTCCATGAGCAATCAAGTCCGCTTTGAGGCACCACCATCGATTCTGCTCAAAGCATTCATAGTGGTTTTGATTTTGATTATTTTTTTTTTCCTGAATCTCCTTGGTTTTGAGTTGTTTTGGTCTTTTTTGTGTGTGTTTTGTGGGCCGTGTCCATCTCTCTCTCTGTTGTCAGCACGTTTTCCTTGTTCAGTCATTCATTTCAGAACCAGGAACACCTCTGAAGGTAAGTGACGCTTCCACCAACGCTACTCTGTGTTTGAAATGTGCTCGGCGGTGCCCCGGAGTGGCTGCCACAGGTGGGCCCAGGGAAAAGCCACGCAAGGCAAACACCCCCTTGATCTCGAGGGAGAAAGTGGGACCTCAAGGGAAGAGCATAAGTCGGTTCCAAGGAGTTCAGACCTTTTTAATAAATGTTTGGCCGTTTGCATTAGTGCGTTTTCACATGTGCTATTAAACAGCGAAAACAGGGGGGGAAAGCGTGGCCGGAGGTGTCTTTTACTTCCGATTTATTTCCAAGGGGCTTGTTTGAAAGGCGGCCGCATCCTTACGGAGCGATGCCCCTTTGGGACGCGAGGGCTTGGGGACATGCCGGTGCCCTGCCAGCAATCCGCTCCCAATCCAGGTCTCCCTTCCCAGGAAAGGCAAGCTTGGACTATGCACGCTCCGTGCTGCTGTCAGGAGACCTAGATCACGGCGGTATTTCCATTCAAACCGCAAGGAAACTTCCGTATCTGACCTTTCTGCTGTTGGTCTCATCTCCTAAACTGTGCCAGCCGTGGGCAAATAAATTTGATCCTGCTAATGCTTTCCTAAAGGGGTGGTGGTTAAGCACAAAATGCTCTGAACGGGAAGACCTTGTGGGTGACGCAGATGTTGAACCTGGCTTTTGGTCTTCCGTAGACTTCCCTGCCCGACACCGCTGAGATTGCTTGATAGAGAAGCAACAGAGCAGCCTACCTGCTAGACAGGGCATCTGGTCTTTTAGAGTTAACCTAACTGCTTAAAATGCAGTGGGACTTCTCAGTCCGTTGGCAGCAGGTAACGTGGGGTCAGTGTTTGGCTTAAGATCAGTCCTCATTTTGAAGCCTGTGCGACTCAAATGAAATGAAAGGTGGCTTGGGCTGAAATATGACAAAATAAAAAAAAAAAAAAAAAAAGGGAAAAAGCTTTTACGTGCATTTAATAATCTTGCATTCTTCTAGTTTTAACACTGGATTGTGGTAGAATTAGCTGAGTGAATAGCGCATTATTTCACAAATAGTGGTGTTGACTTTAAACTGCTATTGAGTGCAACACAGCCGGGTGGTTAACAGAGAAACCTGCCCTGCCTTCATCCCCTGGAGATTAAAGGAAACGGGAGCAGCACTGATGCCGTTTAAGACATTGGAGATTTGCCATTGACTTCAGAGGCAGCAGGATCAGACCCGTTACTCTGGGGGAGGCCGCAAGGTTATTAATGACCCTAGATGGGGTAGAGCTTTTGCCTTCCAAACCGCTTACTGGCCTTGAGAGGAGGATTTGCTGTGACAACGGTGAATAAGAGGAGATCCCCCTGGAGCAACCAAGGTTAGCAAAAATAAACGGTCTTAAAGGGCCTTGCGGGTTCTTTGGGATTTCAGGCTACAGCAGTAATAGTGCATTGTAAAAGTAGACCCTGTCCCCATCTCCGGGTGTGCCTTGCCCGGGCTTGGCGGGCGATGAGGACGCATTAACTAACATCACCCAACTAACTCATCCTGCATTCCTAAGGCTCTGACCCTTTTGCACCTTCATCTGCCACCTCTGGTGCGTTGGCGGTGACATGAGTTTCTCCGGCTGTCCAGAGCGTGACAGGACTAAGGATGTGGTAGGTGAGAAGCCCGGCAGTCCAGCAAAACCCCTCTGCCCCCGCCACGCGCTCGCTCACGGACACGGCCGCGCTCGCCCGCTCGCTTGGACACCCGAGCCTCCTCCGAGGGCCCAGCTGCTGTCACGAAAGCTCATTCTAACCGAAGAAGGAAACCACTAACCAGCTCTGTTGACACGACAGCACGCCACAAACGAGTGCAAAGTGGGAAGCTGAAAGTTAATGGCTCTCCATCTTCATCATTGGCTCTTCTTTTTTATTATTATTATTTCCGAGTTTTCCTTTAAACCCTTCCTTCTCAATAGCTTCATTTAGAGATGCCATTGTTTGAGCTGCTCTTTTTCTCACCTTTGTTTGCAAAGCCCATGTAGTTTTCCATGCGCTTGGTTAAAGAGAGAAAGGAAAAAGCAAGGCTTCTTTGCAAAAGTTGGCAAATGCCGGCAGCCCCGTGATGAGCAAAGGCGTACTCTTACAAAGCACTGTTGCAAAGGATGGACGGCCAAACATTTTAGCAAGGAAATGGATTTCAATTTCAACTGCCAGGGGTTATTATAACTAACAGTAAGTAAAGCCATTCATTTTAAGACTATGGAAATGACACTGACAGTGCCTGTCTTTTGAAGCATGACCATTACAGCTCTAGACTTTTCTAAATTCCCAGGCTTTCTGTCTTGATTTGTGTTGCACTCTGAACGTTTTACGGTGGCACTGGAAAAAGTTTTAAATGTGTTTTTTTTTTTTAATGAAAATGTAGTCTCTTTAACATTGTGCGTAAAATAACTTTCTGTCTAAAATGTCAATATTATTTTTTAACCTGAAATAAACCATGTAACAAATTCATGTATTCTGGGCAGTGGAAATTATTTCCGTTAACTCTCTTTTCTGCATATCATCAATTTGCTTTTTACTCATGTTTCTCCTACTGTCGCTGTAAGCTTACTTGTTGTTTTTTCTTTCCTTTTCTTCATGCTGTCGTTTAGAGCCCTACAGAGAGACAAGTATGGGAGTAAAGCTAAACATTGCATATCAAATGTAATTTTTTTTAGTTCACTTTTATTGCATCACATATAGATGATGTAGTTAATAAAGGAAATTCATCTCACAGTTTTGAAATCCAAAGAATAAGAAGCATATGGATATACATATGTATATATACATGTATGTGTGTATATGTATATATATATGTATGCGTACATATATATATAGATATAGCTAAGATTAGATGATTCTTTCTTTGTTTATTTCTTGTTTTTGTGGCATCGTTTTCCCAAAGTAGTTTCTCATATAACTGTGTGTATGAGTTTAAATCGTTTTTAAAGTTGGCGTTTTTATTTGCGAGGTCATAGCATTTTTATGTGGCGTATTTCGTTACTGAAACCACTCTGTTTTCAAGTGCAATGCATCTGGGTTTTTTTTTGTTTGTTTGTTTTTGTTTTTTTTTTTGTTTTTTTTTTTTAACTACCTACGAGCCGCCTTTCCTATGCATTGGCAGCAGAAATAGCGCTCAGTGCTCCAATGCATGTTGCTCACCACCCGACCATCAGACAGAGTCTGTTGTACCCGCCACTCATTGCATCCAGCCCTCTGGAAAAAACTCACTTTTCATTTATCCTCCCAACATTGTGGCTCGCCTGGAGACCTTCCGCCATGAAAATAAACGGCTTTGCTCTATATCTGTGATGGCAACTTGACATTACACAAGGTTTGCTTGTTTGGGAACCCGCGATACTGCCAGCGCTCCCTGAGCATCCAAAATCCGAAATGCAGAAGACATTTCCAGGGCGTTGCGCTCAACACGAGAGCAAAAAGTCGGCCGGGCGCTGACGTGCTGCAAGACTGCATTGCAGATATAGACCGAATACGGTATTTTCAAAGGTGTGCTAGCAACATCCCGAGCATTTTCCCCGCTTGACACAAGCAACCGTCGATCTTAAATTGTCAGCTAAGGGCTCCTCCGAGCCACCACGGCACAGGCACAGCGTGGCTTGTGTTTTTGTGCAGCGCTGGAAGTCCTTAGCTGAAAATTGGAGAATTTCATGCGTTCTCATGTCTGTGCTCATTCTTAGGAAGCCAGTAATCCCAAAAAAAACAAAGAGAAAGCAAGCAAGCACGGTGGCTTAACCTTCCTGAGGCCTGATTTTTCCCTCCTCACGCCCTTCTGCTGCATTGCCTTCAAAGCATTTCTCCGTGGCCGTGTGAGTGAGTGAAGAATCAAGCTCCAGGATGACCCCAAGCGTGCCAGTACGCCCACGGAAACGCGAGTAGGCAGTTCAGCTGTAGCAGCCAGGCCCGTTCGTTGCTGAAATCCAAAGGGCTCGTTGCTGTGGCTGTAGGTGTGTATATTCCTTGTGGGAGCCTTTGCCAGAGGGGCAGGTGAGGTGGGAAGGAGGAAACCAAGAAGTGCCGCTCTCGGCACATCCCCAGCGTCCGCCCTTTCCGTTGCACTCAATAGGACTTGCCATCCCTTCCAGCGAACCTTGTGCTTTAATGCCCCAAGGGAAAAGGAAGCTCTAAGGAGCCAGGCCACCTTATATCAGCCATCTCCAGCACGGGGTGTGTGACAAAATTCCCTCCCTGGCCAGTATCGAGCCAGTAATTTTGGCCATGCCCTCGCGCGGCACGAAGGGCAGCTCCAAAAAGGCACCGTGTGCCTCCATCCATTGCAAGGATGCTTGGGCCCATCCCCCTGTTTATCCTTACCCCTATCCTCCGGTGGGCTCCAAAACGAGGACGGGTGAGCGGGGTTGGTTTCCCCTTCCCAGCGAGCGAGGACGGAGGCACCGGCGGGAGCGGTTAACCCGTTCCGCGAACGCCGCTCCTCGCCGGGATGGATTGCCCGGGCGCCGGGATGGATTGCCCGGGCGCTGGGACGCAGGTAGCACAGTGTGGACCAGGCCAGGCTCAGCACCTCCGCAGCTCCCCAAGGAATATATAGCGCCGCGGCCACGAGCCTTTGGAAGCAGCAATAGCGAGAGGAAAACCCGGGGCGAGGAGCCCTTCCTCCTGCTCCTCCTCCTCCTCGCCAGCCGTTGCCAGCGCCTGGTGGCGGGTTTCCGTCTTCCCGGCGGGAAGGCCGACCCCCCCCCCCTCCTCCGCGAGCCGGAGCGCCAGGCGGGGGGTTCGGAGGGCGCCGGTGCCGCGTGAGTGTCCTGTGTGTCCAAGTCACCCTCTCTTGTGTGATGTTTTTCAGAGGGGCTTCTGAACAATGCCAGGGATACAAGTGTCACGGATACTCTACCACTGAATGGTAATCACGGCAACAGCTACAGCATCGCCGGCGGCGAGTACCTGAGCAACTGCGTGCAAATCATCGACCGCGGGTACAACCACAGCGAGAACGCCCTCGAGAAGAAGATCCTGAAGGAACTCACCTCCAACTACATCCCCTCCTACCTGAACAACCACGAGCGCCCCAGCGAGCAGAGCCGCAACCTGATGAACAAGCTCGTCAACAGCGTGGGCGGCGAGGACGACGCCATCGTGCTGGACGACGCCACCTCCTTCGCCCACGAGGAGGGCCTGGGCCTGGAGCTCCTCCACGAGGAGTCGGACGTGCCGCTGCTGCCGCCGCGCGCCTACGCGGCCGAGAACCACCAGCCCCACGTCTACGCCCGCCGGCGCATCCCGCAGGACAACAGCGAGAGCTTCTTCCCCTTGCTGACCAACGAGCACACGGACGAGCTGCAGTCGCCCAACAGGGATTCTCTCTACACCAGCATGCCCGCCCTGGCCGGCATGCCCGTGACAGAAAGCGTCACCGCCAGCACCCAGACCGACCCGCCGGCGGCCAAGAGCGGTGACGCTGATGACGTTTACTACAAAAGCATGCCAAACCTGGGCTCCAGGAACCACGTCCAGCAGCTCCACACGTACTACCAGCTGGGCCGAGGCAGCAGCGACGGCTTCATCGTCCCGCCGAGCAAGGACGGGACGCCCCCGGACGGCCCCGCCAAAGGACCCGCTCACTTGGTCACCAGCCTATAGAGGACGCAGCGGCGGCCGCGGGGCGCCCAGAAGATCCCAACCCCCTGCCCAGCTCCGTGGCACTCGCCCTCCGGAGCCGGGGCGAAGCCGCGGGAGGCGCGCGCGCTCCGCAGGCTCCAACGCCGTTTCCCAAGCAAGCGAAACTCTCGGACTTTTTTTACCGGAATTTTTAGGCCAGCCCGAAGAGACGAGTAACTGCTGATCCCCAGCCCGACCCCCCCAGCCCGCCCCGTCTTTTTTTTTTT
>WBNA01000172.1:826702-846299 GCA_013398345.1 Nothocercus nigrocapillus | reverse complement strand
GCCCTTCCCTCTCCCTCCCGTCCCCGTAACCAGTCTCAGTGGGCTGAAAAGAAAAAGAAGAAAAATACTAAAAAAAAAGAAATAAAACAGAGACCGTCGCTTCCTAAAGGCCGTTTTTAGCAGTGCGGTCGCAGCTTATTTTCGCGGGCTCCTTTGCCTCGGCGCGTCCCTCCCGTCCTCCGGCCAGACCTTTTGCGGACCGGAGCAAGGGGCGAGTTCTGTGCTTGCGGTCGCCGTCGCGGGGCCGGGGAAAAGCGGCTCGGGCAAAGCGGGTTCCCCTCGCGCGGGCGCAGTGAGAAGCCGCGAGGTCCCTATTGCTGTCGTAGCGGGGCTTGGGCTCCGGAGAGCCCTCGGGGGCCGTCCCGGCTCGCCGCGGGTGCCAGGGCTGGGCGCTGCTGCTGCCGTGGTTGAGGAGAAAGCGGTTTGACTCGTACTGAGCTTAAGAAAAATAAAGGATTTTGCAGTGATTCGGGAGAAGAAGAAAATAGTAGTCTTCTGTTTGTTACTTTCCTAACAGGAAACTTATTTATTTGACAGGTTTTTAAGTAACATAGGCTTTTCCAGAGATAAGCAGCATGGATTATAATTTCCTTCCTTTTTTTTTTTTTCCCCTTTTTTTAATTTATGATCCGTTTTGTACAGTCACAGACGCCAGCCGATCTCCTTTACTAATACTTGTTGCAAAAGTGACGAGTGTTTGCCAACCAGTAAACGCCTGATGACCATTTAGCAGAGCCCGTGTGTACGTGCGGCACCACACGTCCCTCCTTCTCTCCCCGCTCCTCCCTCCGTTGCTCTCGTCAGGATCAGTTTCCGCCCCTTCGGCGCCTGGGGCGAGCGATGCCAAGGAAGGGAGGCAGTTGGAGCAGAACCGTGAACGGGGGGCTATGGCTGGCTAGAGGTGTCAGGCCAGCTGTGCTCGCCTAGGAGCCAGAACATCAGTGCTGGACCTTGTTTTGCAGGTTATTCCGGGTCTAGTTTGTGTCTTCGGCGTGAACTAGTTTGCGGCAGCGGATGATTCAAGTGGGGTATTTCTCATGCTGTGTCTTTTTGTCATTATAACCCCCGTCCTCCTTTTCTTTTTTTGGTTTGGTTCGGTTTGGTTTGGTTGCGTGTACTTTACTTCTTCTGAGATTGAAAAACTGGTAGCGCATCCAAAAGTTCTCATTAGGCCTCCTCGGTTGCCGCTGCCTCTTACGTTCTTGCCGGGGGCATCCGAGAAGCTGAAGGAGGCCTCATGTGCAGTGGCCTCTTTGCTCTAGAGACCCTCCCTTGAGGCCACTCACATGAGGTGGCGTGAGCAAGTTAAGGGGACAAGACGGGCAAAAGCCCCCATGAAGAGTGGCCGTTCTGTGGCAGACGCTGTGTTTCGAGTTGCCCACGTAGTTTCTGTAGCCAGGAGTTGAGCCCAAGAGACGTTTGGGAGGAAACCTGCTCACGTGGGGGCTTAAGCTGTGCCTGGAGGCAGCACAGAGCTTGAGCCCGGGACGAGGAAGGGGTTTCCATCAGTACCTTCCTCAGGGAAGCCCTCGGCTCTGTAGGATGGTCCCATGCAGCCATCCCTGTCGTGGTCTCCATCCTGAGGCCGCTCCTGTGATGCCAGAACTTGCTGCCTCCCAGCTCAGGGTATTTTTACATTTGAAGCGGAGGGTGCAGATCCCCTGTGGCTGTTACCTCTTGGCGCGTTAGTCAAGTGGAAGCTGCCAATGCCTTGAAACGCATGGAGCTGTGTTTTGGAGAAAGTAAGAAGTCTTCTGCTGTAGGAGTCTCCTCCAATATTGCTTTTTTTTTCCAGGGATAGGGTAAGATGGAATTCATGGAGAGGGTGAAATCCTCCACAGCAAACATTTTCATGGCAAAATAGGAAGTGGCCAAGGCACACGGCGTTTACCTGTGTTCCCGAACCTCTGCGAGAGCAAACTGGTGGTGGATTTGCTGTGGGACTAACTGTGTCCTGCAGAAAATCTGTGTCCTCCTTTAGTCCGTGTGGTCGTTGTCTCGGAGCCTTTTCGGGTGCCCTGCCCGTGGATTTCTGGTTTCTCGGCCAACGTGCCCGCTTGTCTTATCTTGGACTGTTTCTCACTCGAGCTTCTCTCCTCCAGCCTGCGTTGTTTATAAGTGCTCTGATTGAAAAAAAAATCCAAAAAAAGAAAAAAAAAATCCAAAGAAAACCAAAAAAAAACCCCACTGTTTATTTTCAGATTGATAATTTCTGTCCCCATGCTGATCCTGGAGCACAGGATTTCACTAGTGGGGCTTCCTAGATGTTTGGAAAAGGGTGAATCACCAAACAGATGGGGAATAGATATTATTAATTAATCCATAATTAATTATGGATTAACCCATAATATAATTAATCCAAAAATGCTTTAAGACCATCATTTTGGCTTTTTTTTTTTTAGTGGGAGGTGAATGAGGAGAAGAAGCAGCAGGACGAGAATTATTTTTTGGCATTTCTCCACCTAAAAACAGATTTGTGGTGTGTCAGATCGTTGAGGATGGGCCTGTTGAAGGCTCCTGCTTGTTGATAACCAGCGCAGTGGATGCGTGACTTGCAGTGCAGCGGTGGCTTCTGTGCAGACTGGGCAATTGAAATTTGCGTCCTGTCTCGGCTGGCAGTTATTGAAGTGAAGGCAGCGTTTAGGGTAATTTCACAGTGTTAAATCAGGGCTGTCCTGTCCGATGCGGAGGGATGTGGTTGGGGGGGGGTGTCTTCTTCCCCACATTCACAGGCACTCTTGATCGTGCCAGTTTATAAAGAGCAGAAGATGCTGCCGACTCCCGTAATAAAAGGGGAGCTAATCTTTTTGAAGAGTGTCGTGGGAGATCCTAAAAGCCCAACTTGGTCATCTGGCACCCCTTAACATCCTCCTTTTAAAAGGAGAAGGGACAAGTTCTTTATTTTCAGCTATATCCGATGCATTCAGAGAGACTCTATGCAAGTTTCATTGAATGAATGTTGTAGAGTTCAAATAGCCTGCGCTCATAAACATTATATAGCTGTCGTGTAGTCCCAGGTTCTCCCCCAATGGACTTCAGCCCATCCTGCAGCACAAAATTGAAAGCAGATAGATACAACCTTGGTGTCGTTGCCTACCAATTCCTGAACTTGGCTTTTCCTGCAGGGCTTTGGTAGGGAGGTATCGAGGGTGCTCAGTAGTACCGTACATCCCCCTTCCCACTCTTTTGCCTAATGAAACTTTGAAAAGGAAGAGGATGGCCATGGTATGGATGACCGCTGAGGATGGCCATGCCATGTAGGGGTAGCAGCCCAGGATGGGAAGGACAAGGTACTTCCAAGCTCTTCAAACAATTCCAGGTGTGCATGGGTCATAAACCAAATAATAAGTCTTCCCGCTCAAGAGAGAGGTTGTGTTTCATGCTGACATATCTGAGACGAGCCAGCATAGCTGGAACTTGGAAATGTCCCTTTTCCAAACGCAAAGAGCTCTCTTCAGGTACCTCCTGTTTATCGTATACTGTACGGCAGCCAAATGGTGATACTCTTACCCAGCAAAATGCCAACAAAATAACCAACAGTTCATTATTTGCTCTCTTTTTTTGATTTCCTCTTCCTCCATGTGTATTCTTTTCTTATATTTCTACTCCTTAAATGCTCTGTACAATCACATGTTAAAACCCAAGCTAAAACCTCAATAAAAAAAAAAAAAAAAAGATATCAGCAAACACAGAGCAGTGAAGCAGTGCAGTTATTATGTGCTGGAGGCAAATGTTTGACACTGTGACAGCGCTGCCTAAAACCCCCATACCACAGCTTAAAACACACGAACGCACCTGCAAAAACCCCCTCACCTGCTATATGTGCGCCCACAAAACCACGGAGCTCGTGCCTGAAATCCAAGCCCCTTCTAAGGACTATATTATGGCCAAAGACAAGAACCATTCTTCAGATGCTTCTGCTTTTGCAGGCCAATAGTCAGTTTATCCTTCTTATCCTCCCCTCCTCCCTTTTATTTTATTTTTTGTTATTTTTTTGCGTTTGGGATTGTCATCGCCAGTTGCCATCGCCTGCGTGTTGTGTTCCAACTTTGGAAAGGTCGTTGCCAGCAGTGGGGTGCTCTACGGGTAAATCGTGGCTATAATAAAACTGTTTTCGATCTGCCTACTTCCACTTAACCTGTGCATCTAGCGGGGAAGTGAATTCGGGATCTCGCGGCAAGAAGGACGCATCGGCCGCGGGAGAGTAGCAGGAGGTGGGAATCGCTGCTCTTGCTCCTCGACGCGGCGCCGGCCCCTCGGCGTGCGCTGCAACGGGCCGTGCCGGATCCCGACGGGTGACGCGCTTGCTGTGAGAACCTCTTGGCTCCCCTTGCCAAGTCGCCGCCGGGCACTGGGGTGTTCAGCAGGTCCATCCGCTCGGTGCACACTGGGGCCAGCGCACTGCAGAGCTTCTGATTTAGGCTCTTCGTCACTGTCTTTCCGAACTGCTCGTTTCAGCATGCAGACGGTAAATCCGCTGCCATCTGAAGTGAACGTGGATGCCAAGTGTGTTTCCTTTCTCCATTAAGTTCATTAACGCAGCTAAGATCGAAAAGCCCTCCTGCATCACCGTGATTTATTGCTACCAACCTCCTCTTGCCAACCGAGCCCTGGCATTTCTTGCTCTGCGTTACCACCCGGCTTTGCTGTTAGCAGAAGTAGATGCCAGCCGTGTTGGACTGTTGCTGAGCTAGATTTGGGCATAAGCGTATAGGCAATATACAACCAGGGCTTCTGCATGGTCTCTCTTAAAACAAAACGCAGAGACTTTATGGTTTGCCACAGGGCTCGTTTCTCCTACCTGCTCTTTCCACCTTGCTGCGTGTGCAGCTGGGAGGTGTTTCTGCCGCATGCACCAAGTCACAGCGGATGGGAGAAGAGACTCTCCTGCAAATGGATCGTTGAACACTGGCAATTTCCCTTTTTTTTTTCCCCATGCTGCATATTATCTTTGCCTTCCGTTGCTCTGAAGAGTTTCAAAGTGGCTGCACTGCTGATTGTGCTAACTGCTCAGGGATAAAAAGTTAAGCCTGTCACTCGGAAAGGCTTGAGGACATCCCTGTAACTTGCCTAAGAGGGGTATTTTCAGCTCAATTAATAATTCACTTCAGCACCGGCAGCTCAACAGGATGTTCAAGTAGCTCTCCAAGAATTCTGATTTCCTGATACCGATCCTGAAATTGCATGGGCTCCCAACCAAAAGTCGCAAACGGAGAGGTCCTTTCAAAGGGATGCAAAGTGTCATGATCGTGTTCTCAGCTGCAGATAGAGGGAATTTTGTGTTTAGTAGCACGGAGTGCCCATGGGTTAAAGGGAAATATTATTTTTTTCTACTGCCACTGCTTTAACAGTAGCCACCACCTTTGTCTGCATGCCTGCTACCAATTCTCTGCGAAAACTGGAAAAAATCCGGTCTCCTGGAAGGGTTAATTTTGCCTTTTTCCTTCAAAATCTCCTCTCTGCTAAGCAAAAACCTCAGTTTTCAAAGTCAATCTTTCGCATGTTCGCACTGGAGGGAGGTTTTCCCATGGCGGGTTTCCAGTCTTGTGCATCCATCCTTTTTGATCCTCAGTCAAGCTTGGGGAAGGAGCAGCAGCCCCTTCAGGTCTCAGGAACCTAGTGAGCCTAAACTGGACTTGGTTTTTAGGACCAGTGCTGTATTTGCAGTGCCGTTAGCCTTGTAAAGCTTAGAGCAAGTGTATTTGGGCCAGGAGTGGTCTTTCCTCAATCCTTTTTTATTTTTTCCTATTTTTTTGCAGGATAAAACATGCAAGGATTACAGGCACACCCGGGTTATGGTCCGTTCCACAGAGGGTCACTCTTCTCTGGCTTTGCTGCCGGCGTTGCCCACGTTCGCATTAATCAGCAGCCAAACACTGAGGCTGAGCCAGGATATGGAAAATAAATCCCTCCAAGCAAGATTGCAGACTATGTGGCAATGTCCACAGGCAGCTCCCGCTTGAGGCTCCGCCTTGCTTTTCTCCATTTGCATAATATTAATACTAATATTATATTGGTTAATATTAATATTATATATTATCAAGCATGTTATTAATGGAAAAAGTTATTTTAGGTCACGCATGTATTCCTTTCCCCTGCAATACCATCTGACTCCCCATTCCTAACTGCTGTAAAAGGAGGCATTTTCTTCTCTCTTATTATAGCAACAGCTGTAAAGTAGAGCACTCAAAGAAAGTCTGTGAAGTGCCCTTCAGATAATACCTGATATCAAAACAAATCTGTTTACTCTGCAGTGATTTATACTATTTATTAAAAGGGAAGGGAAAAAAAAGCAAAAGTTTGCTCAAACAGGCACTGCTTGTGATGAGACATATTAAGTAAGTGCCACATGAAGCTTTAACTGGGATGAGTTTCTTAGTCCTCAAGGACATGGGCCATCGAAGCAGGTGCTTAAGTCATGTCTCCATGAAGAAAAATGCTTTTCAAGAGACACAACTAAGGGTTTTTGTGCCTCCTTGAGTCACTTGTCTTTGGGACTATTCAGAGCGAGAAGTGGCTGAAAAGATCCTATTTATCAGGGGTTTAGGGCCAAATCCAACCTCGGGTGAGGCTCCAACCACCTCTGAAGTTCACCAAGGAGAGGTCAAAGCTTCAGGAGGCCTCCACAAAGTCAACCTCAATTACATCTTGAGCATAACATTGTCCACTCTCGTGCCCAAACCCTCCTCGGGAGGCTGGAGGCGCTTCCAGAGTGGCCTTGTCTAGATGCCAGTGGTTCTTGGTTCTCTGTCCAACTGGGGCTGATCCAGAAGAGCTCGTAGCAACGTATGGTGCTGCACATGAGCAGCGGCCACCACCAGCCACTGTGGTTGGTCCTCACACCTCAGGTGGCTTATGAGGGCACACAAACCACGTCCTGCCAAACGGGTGGTTTCATGGGTTGCGCTCGAACCGACACCGTTTCGTCTCCTCTTAGCTGGCCTTGGCTTTGGAGGCCGACACAGACACCCAGTGCTTCGCTTGACTCGAAATGCCCATAAAATACCGTTGGCTGCTGCAAGGAAGTTCTCCTTGACATGGGCCCGCGAGGTGTGGGAGGGGAAGCGCTGTCGCTGGGGGTCCGCTTCATCTTCCCTTGTTTTCTTTCCGCAGAAAGAGCGCCCAAGCAGGAGCCGGTCTTTCGAAGAGTTGCGATGGAGGACAGTGTCATCTAGCGCGCGGAGGGGAGCGCCCCGCGCCCCGCCACGAGCATATCGGCCCCGCGTTCGCTTCACCCATCCCTCAGCGGTGCCGTGCGACGGGATAGCCCAAGAGGCTTCACGAACTCGGGGCAGCAGAACGCCCGGCTGTCCTCGTCTCCCCCCAGCGTGGACACGTCGGCTCAGAGTTCCTTCCAGAGAGGCCCTCTGCTCCTCGCTGCCCCACCGCAGAGCCCGAACGTAGGACTGCCCTCTGGGAAGTTGGTTTTTTGGCTGTTGAGTTGCTTGCTTCCTACATATATTCTCTCTGGAGATCTTCCAAACCCGCTTGGACGCAGTCCTGAGCCACCTGCTCTAGTGACCCTGCGTGTGCAGGGGGGTTGGACCGGGTGATCTCTAGAGGTCCCTTCCAACCTTAAGCATTCTGTGATTCTATGATATATTTTTTTTTTAAATGAGTATAACGGACTCCACTTTTTAAATTAATGAGTGATTTTCATCTGCTGCAACATTTAGCTCTGCAGTTCACAAGCCCTTGAGGATATTGGAGGGTGCTCCAAACGCTCCCCGGACTCAGCACTCCGTTGAAAGACTTTCTAAGCAGTTGGTGCAAGGAAGACACCGCAACATCCAAGTCGCTCTTGTAAATATAGGCCTTTCTGTTCATCCTGGAAGGAAGGGATTAAGATCCCTTATTCCAAAACAAGCTGAACTTTCTACCAGAGGACTTTAGAGCAAAACTGTCACTTGTAAAAAGCACATATATCTAACAGCAACTTCTCTCAGTTAAAAAATAAAAAAAAACAGCTTCTGAGGAAGATCCCCTCAGATTTTACTGTAATATGTAAATAGAGATTTTTTTTTTTTGAAAAAAAACAATGAGCCTTACCGTCCTGAAGATAATGATTCTCTCTCAGCTCATTTGGGGATAGATACAGCAGAACCGCGGATGTGGACCTTGAGCGGGCCCGCTGGGCTCAACCATTCACGTTCACGTCACTGTTCCTGTAGCCAAGTTTCACCCCAGTGGTTTTTGGCCAGCCGGCAGCAGTCACCTTGGGCTATGGAAGTGTCTCCTAAACAACGACTAACTCATCCAGCAGAGGACTCAATGGATATTTCCCTTTCTTTCCTTTTACCGGGAGGGACTTGCTGGGCTGATGTTCTCAGCTGCTGTAAATAACCCACGGAGCTACATCGCGGGAGGATCTGGACTGTTTGGTGCAGACGTGGCGGCAGGACGGGCAGAATTCACTGATGGAAGGAAAGCATTTCCATCGGTGCGTCATACAGCAGAGGGAAATCGTGTACCAGGCTTAAAAAGGAAGAAAGGAAGGAGAAGCAAAGAAGAGCAAAAAGCAAAGAAAAGATGCATAAAAATGACCTAGAATAACTTTTTCTGGACATAAAAGTACCTCTTTGGCCTGGCATTTTGGAATGAATCCGGGCTCCCGTGAGTGCCATTAGAAGGCCAGATGACATGACATGAAACAACCATGTCCAGGTACAGCAGGTACAGAGACACCTTTTGCACATGTTAGGCATAATGCTGGGGGCAAAAACAAACACACGCTTGCGGGGAAAGGACAGTGGGTAATCGATGCCAACTGGAAACTGCCTCAAAGCCCTCGGCGCTGTTGGCATCTGGAGTGGTAATTCGCCTGCAGTGGGCTGACATGAGCTGCAGGGATCACGTTTTCCTCCTGACTACTTGAATACCTCCCCTTTCATCCGTCTCGGTGGGAAGACTGTTGCCGTTAACACTTAACAACCACCACTGCCAAGCTTATTTATTTATTTATTAAACCTGGGGGCTCTCAGTGGAAACCCTAGATTGCAGGAAAGCAGAAATTCCCTGTTTATTTTTTTTTTCCCCCATTAGAGCCCTCACTGTTTGTTTCTCTCCCACGACAATCCTATCGCAATGCACCTTAAACCTTTGCCATTATGTCCAGAAGAGCTATTCTTCTGAGGCTTTTGCAACCTGTTTGATGTCCCTTGCTTCAGCCTCGAAGAGCCTGACCCCTGGTAACTGACAGTGACTGTTGTAAAGAGGAGGCGGAATCCACCGAGTCCCAATAAAAGATGATGACTCTTGTCCGCTGCCTTTGTGTTGATTGCGCACAGGTTACTGCCCCGAGCGAGGGCTCTTCCGAGGAGACCCCCCTCATCCTTACGTGGCTTTGGCAACCGCGAGCACGCCAGTAGCTCCAGCGGGCCCGCGCGGGCGTGCTGAGCCGGTGGGAGCGGGGGGCACGCGAGGTGGGCGCTCGTGCACCACGGCACCGGTGCAGCCCGTCCAGAAGGGGCCCTGGGCCTCACGTGACGTCTTCACCCCCCAACCCCGGTGCTTTGGCGCACGGTGCAGCGGCAACACGCGTCAGGGAGCCACGGGGCAGCTAGAGATCCGGCAGTAGTGCCTGGAGCCGCCTTTTCCGTGCAAATTTTGTGCTTTTTCAGGGCCTTCTGCAATGATGTGATACAAATATACCCATGCACACACATTTATGCATACATATACATACGGCTGTTGCTCTGGTTTGCCTCGTGCATCTGTTAGCGTCTGTGAACGTGCCGGAGGGCCACCGGCGCGTTCCACCCAGCCCGCAGAGCAGCCTTTGGATAACAAAGACACCCAGCCAATGCTGAACTGATCCAGGCTTTTAATTGGCAAAGGCTGTGTATCCCATTACTAAATCCCTGAGCCACACATTTCCCCAGGGCAGAATTTTTATTTAATCCAGCCCTAAGTCAATAGTGATTTACGTTTCACTTACTTGCTTTACATATCTTAACTGAACTTCCATATTCCTCAGGCATGGAATGAATCTTAATACATTGTAATTACTGTACTCCTATTGATGAAATGGTATGAAAAGCTATCACAGAGAGCATTAATAAAATGTACATTATGAAAAAGAATTCAGTATTGTCTGAAATTAATAATGCACTAGATTTTCTCATACACGCCTGCTCATTACAGACCTGCCCTTGAGTTTTCTATTAAAATGACTTATTCAAACTATTTGTACAGTTGTGTTCAGTGTGCAGCTATATCCTGTAGGTTTGCATCCCAGTTAGATGTACCACGTGAGGATTTATTAATCTGTTATGTCTTTCAGGCATTGATTTTAGTGACATTTATATAACGCTGGTATGACTAAAATGAACTGATTGATTCATGCGTATGGATTAGTTTGCCCAAGACTTTGAGGCTAGGTAGGTTTATCATGCACTGTAAAGATAGAATTCATCACTGTATTATTTACAAGAGGCTGAACTGGCTGCATCTCAATAACTGAAGAGATCTTCACTGTTTTATTTATGTATAAATGTTTACTTAATCAGCCACCAATTTTGTTGAGCGGAATTTGTTAGCAAACGGAAATTGTAAACGCTAACGTGTCTTCTATTTTAAAATTTATAGGCTTTCATCTATAGCAAAATTCAAGATTTCCAAAAAGTGTCTTTGTCTACTGGCAGTCAACAAGCTCTCTTGGATATGCTTTTTGGTAATTGCAATTAGCTGCTGCAATACTTCACATAAAAAAAATACAACCCGAGTAAGAGCAGGTCTGAGTGGCAGTGTGTCATAGTCAACATAAATAAACCAATATTGAAAAACATTGCTGCAGGTGCCAAACTGCTGGCTTTGCCACCGTAGGAGCATTGTATAGGACCCAGGGATTTGCAAACGCAAACGTGATGTGCAAAACGTGCTCAGCATTTGGATGGAAAGGACCATTGCCACCATGGAGACTTGGAACCATCCAAAGTTTGGGTTGTACATTAGGACCCTGCTATGCTGGGCATGTGTGCAGCAAAGCGAGCATCTGATATTGGGCAATTCCAGATAAAACCAAGTCAAAGCAAGCACCAAGCAAAGCGTATTGGCAGGAAGGGTTCACCCTGGTCATATCCCCGGTCATATCCCCTATGACCACTCAAGAACTCGGCTGATGAAGGTGTGCGCTCAAGGCGCACCAGAGCCTGACACGTAAGCAAGGCATGGTGTGGTTTTAAGGGGATAATACCCAGAGAAGGTGTAATTCCAGGCTATCAATCCATGGTACGTAGTTGCTTTAAATAGTCTTACGTGCTGACCGCTCTGAACCTCCAAACAATCCAAGAATAGAGTGACCAAAAGGAACTACTGAGTCAAATGAAGGATTTCCTTTTAGGAGTCATTTTGAACTTCTTTAGTGCAGAGGTGCATAATAAATTGTATGCTAGAGGCATATAAAATAGTAAGTAGAGTCCAGAGACGGGGAACTGAGCGTTCCAGTTGGCCTTAGATAACACAGCAAACGGCGCTCCGCAGCGGAACAGGAGGTGAGAGCCTTAACCACGCCTAGAGGCGATGCCCCATGGCACAGCGCAGGATTAACCCGTGGCGTTCCCTGACCCCGAACACCAGCAAGACCCAGCGCGGTGCCGCTCGGTGAAATACGGTGTTTGTACAGCTTGCAGGACGTGGGCTCGCAGGAGGGGCTCGTGCCACAGACCCCTTGCAGCCCCTCTCGTCGGGCTTTGCTCTGAACACGCGGGTTGTTGCGCCAAACGTGCAAATGCGGAGGCAGCTGAGCCTCCGAAAACTCGTTTCACGTAGGATTGGCACTCCCTCGTTCCCGCAAGGACCTTTTCTCGCCTCATCCCCGACCCACGGCGGGAAACATCCTCGCTGTAACCAGGAGCATCTTCCCCTCACCAGCGGAGAGCACCCTGCGGATGAACAAAATTCAGCGGAGAAACACCAGCGCAGATGTTCCTTGTGCTCTAGTTATACCAAGGCTGCTCTAGGCCTTTCTGCTCAGGCTGCCTCAAGGCATGGGAGAGCTGGTGGGCAGCCCAGCCAGGGCTATTGCAGAGCGTGGGCAGGATCAGAAAGGCTTGAGCGTGGCTGAGCACCAGGGGAAAGGAGATGGGCCAGTGTTGTGGCTTTGGGGTAGGCATTGAAAACCTCAAGGACACCATGGACTGAATTTGACCTAAGGCCAGGAGGAAGCACCAAACCACACTCTTGGATGAAAGCGAGAGGCTTTCGCCTTTCTGAAGGGAGCTATTGCTTTTATTTTGGAAGTACTTGGGGAATTTGCACAGACGTCCTTCCTGCCCTGCCTCTCAGCCCGCAAAAGTGATGCTAATCCCAATCATAAAGGACAACCACCTCCCTTGGGACGGTGACACCAACGGATGAGGACACCAGCATCAGCCAGCTCTGTGGATTCTTGCTGTCTGTGCTCTGTTAGCGCTTGGCTATGGTTTTACTTATTCCATAACCTGCAGGTTTGGTAGTCATTAACCTAGGGAAATAAGGAGGTAATGTTGACAAAGCCAAATTTGAGTTAAATAATAATAAATTTCTCAGCATTCACTGGGATTCTTGCATGTAAAGATGGCTTCTGGAAAACAGCAATGTTTGCTTCAATGGGACGGGAAGGGCCGAGAATTGTTTTAATCAGTGATTAATCTGGTAATTAACCAGAGAAGAAATAGCAGCCTGTGCAGGTCTTGCTTGGAGGCCCATTAGACCAAAGACCAAGGGGATGCTGAGGCTGGTCCAGGCACTGAAGCTGATGGTACTTGCATCAAATGGGTAATCCTGGCTGAACTAGAGAATATCTTTTTGGAAGCTGCTCAAAGGCCGACTGCAGGACTGAGGAATGAAGAAGCTGTGGGATCCCTTGGTAAGTTGCCCCACACGCAGCTTCTCTGCTCGTCTGATGTGCAAGTGCTGCCGCTTGCCTAGTGTCTCAGCAATTAGATTTTATTTCCTTTCTTATGCCCCTTTTATCCATATTAATCCCTCCTCTAGTTCCTTTTGGCTAATGCCTGCTGCGTAGGAAGGTATATAATAGTGGCAAAGGATGAAAATTTGTCACAGTAATGTCACCAAAACGGTCTTCACTAAAAAGTGTTGCTGCAGGAGCCAGATTTTCCTCAGGCTTCCCTCCACATGAGCTTTTAGCCACGTTTCAAAGGAAAATGAAGGCACGTCTCCCTTTTTCTTTAAGCTGAAAAGCTAAAAAATGAAGCTGTCGTGTATACGAGCCCTTCTCCTTGGATGCACAGACAGGCAGCGGGAAGCCGAAGGCAGCGCGGCTGAATCAGACGCCTCCCAAATCGGGGCCACAAACCCACCCGTGCAACGAGAAGGGCAGCAGCTGAATATTAGGCAGGCCCCGAAATGCAAGGAGACTCTTAGGGCTGAGCAGCTTTGCCACGTGCTTGCTCTACACACGTCCAGCACGGAAAATCAAAGGCAATGATGTCACCCGTATTTCTCATCTGAAATTAAATATCTGCCTTAGCTCCCCAGACACACAGAGGCTCTGTATTAGAAACACAGGCCGGGAGTTCAAACTCTGAGTCATCTCATATATATTTCACGAAAGCCAAGGGAATAACGGGGGAGAATAGAGCTGCAGAAGAGCAATCCGCTATTCCAGCAAGACTGGAGAAGAAAACTGTTCGGGGGAAATACTAATGGGTTCCCCAGCCAAAACCTTGCCAAGGAAACGGAGGCTCCGATGCTCCGCACTCTTGCAGCGAGGCCGTGACTCGTGGCCGAAAGCGCAGCAGAGAGTAAGTGGGTCAAGCCGTGTTCATTGACAGCGCAGGCGGAGCAAGTGGCATTTAGAAACGAGCGCCCTCGCAGCCAAAGCAAAACGATTCCTTCTCAAGTCGCCGAGTGCCTGTGGCCACCATCAGGTTCCCAAGCGCAGGGACGCAGGGCACCAATGAGCTTGGATGTGCTTTGGATGTGCTGCAGTGCAGTGCTGCGTCTCTCCTGCATCTGCTGCAGCAGATGCCTCCGGCACGGGGAGGCCAAACCATCTAGGTATAGATTTGGGTAGTTGAAGGTGGGTTTTAGGTACCTCGTTTCCCTTTTTCTGCTCTTAAATCTTGTCCAGGACAACATTACGGCTGCAGCTGCGGGGGCAAAGTGTGAAAGTGGGAGGGATGCTGCTCCCCATCTGACGAGGACCAGCACGGGGTGGAAACAGGTTAACTCCAGACAGGCAGCAGCCAAAGGGTCCTCCCGACCACCGCGATGGCCTTCAGGTGGTGGGACCAGGTCTGGGGGCTCCTCACAGGCCCCCTTGCTTCAAACAGCTCCCTCGGGCAAGACTTACAAAAATGCCTGTGTGTAGCCCCCTAAAGCATACAGTAATGAAATGGCCCAGAGCTTTGTGGATTAAGTCACAGGCTATTTCAACTTCCATCCATGCTCAGACCCTACCTAGCCCCTAGGTAGGGTCTTATCCCAACCTCATAAAAATCATGAGACCCATTCACTTAATTGGCTTCATGTCATATCACTCTGAAGTTTCAGGCATTGCAACACAGAATGCAGCCCGAGATCTGTGCTGATTCCCTCATGGGAGTGAATTCCCTTCCCTAACATACAGTGTGTAGCATAAAAGTCATTATTACACATAGTGAACTCTAATTACATTAATACATGCTGGGTATACACTCTAATAAAGTCAATGGATGCAATAACAACAGAGCTAGTAATACACCATTCCACCGAAATTACTATTGCTGTCAATTTTATTCTGAATTTCCTTAATTTACCATGAAGATTGAGGCTTTCATCCTGGCTCATTTCAGCAGGTAGATGCAGTGATAGGACCTCGCAAGGGACTCAGCACCCAGCAGGTCCTATGGAAATGACTGTGCGTGGGGGTGTGGGGACTACCATGCCTCATCACACACATCGTGCCATCCTAAGAGGGGTTTAAAGTCCTCTGGGCTGAATTACCCTTTGAAAGTGTCGCTTATCCCCTCTGATTACATTGAGATCCTCAGGCATCGGTGCTCTTGGTTGCTTCTCTTAGGTACCTAAAATCAGATAGGCCCAAATGCCCATGCAGGGGTCTATGATGTGCAGGAGAAAGAAAAGAAATAACCCCCAGGCTTTTTTTTTTGTTTTTCTGGGTTTCACGCATATGTGTCCATGACAGTGAGATTTTGACTGCAATAACGGAGGAGGTCCTCAGCAGCACGGCAGCCCGTGCAACGGGACCTGGGACTCGGCTGAGGCCACAAGGTAACTTCCCACTTCATCCGACAGTAGGAAAAAATGCAGGAAGAAAGCAGCAGAACTGACATCTGAAGTGCTGAGCTGAGAGGGAATTTAGCTCTAAGAGTATTTTCAGTTCTCCACTTCCCCACCGTTAACTTATCATTGTAAAGCTCCTCTTATAAATATGAGCTGCTGCGGCTAGCCTGCTGGTTCCCTGAACTCTGCTCTCCTACAAGTTCTGTCAAAGAAGTGGGATTCAAGCTCCTTTTATTAGCGGAAGAGACGGAGATGGGCTCCTTAAACTTCAGCGTCTCGGAGGGGATGGGCTGACAAGTGGCAGCTGTTGAAATGCTCCTTGCAAAGTGTCCCGAGGCCGTCAGCTGGAGAAGCCGGTTTGGGATGAGGAGAGATGGTGGCAGGGACCGTGATGATCTCTTTCTGAAGATCTCTCCCTTACAAGAGTGGAAAATGAGCCCAGGGCTAGTCCATTAGACAAAAGGATATGAAAAAGGAAGGCAGAGAGCTGTGGGCTGAACAACAACAACAACAGTATTGCTTTTTATTTCCTTTCCTAGAAGATTCAAAGCCTGGACAAAAATGCTCTCCTACTGTCTCTATCACAACCTCTTCAAAAGCACAAAGGTCGAGTGCACTATGTTTCACTATGTTTTTCTTTCCATATAAAACAGGATGCTGAAAATCAGCCCCTGAACAACACCTCAATATTTACTGGAGCGAACCTGTGCTTGAGTCACCTCAAGCAGCGAGTTGTCGAGACGAGGACGGCCTAGGCTCCTAATTCCGCAAGCTTGTCATAGCAACTTCATAGCTTCTGACGTGCAAATCCGGTGGGATTGGCTGCTCCCACAGGGCTTGGTCCCTAGCACGGCAGGTGAGCGCAGACTCCGCTTTCTCACAACACAGATCTTGTTTATCCAGGAACCTGCCTCAGTAGGGTCACCTCTCCTACAGTTAAAATAAAGTTCAGCATACAAAGCAGCAAATACACCATGCCAGATCCTAGTGTTTAAGCCACCCCTCCTGCAGGCTCATCCGCCTGTATCTACCACTGAAGCATCTTGTAAAACAGTGATTCATCACGTTTGCTCACAGTCTGACTGGAAGTGGCCAATGTATTAGCTCTTAACTATCTGTCTTGTTAAGAGAGAATCTGCTTGGAGAAACGAATGCCCGTGGAGCACCTGTTGATCAAAATGTGTAAATCCCAACACGTTGTTTTCTCCAGTCTCCTATGCAGAGCACCCGCCCGTCTTCATGACACCTCAAACAATGTGTCTACAAATATGGAAAAGTTCTGGAGTTTTTTGTTGTTGCTATTTGATTTTTTGTTTGTTTATTTGCTTGCTTTTGGGTTTTTTTTTTTTTGTGATTTTAACTATTCAATACACCATTACTGGGAAGGTAACGTGCAAATGTGACTGTGTCTTCTAGGCCACCTGAATTCTTGTTCTCCTCAGTGGGCATTTCACAGTGAGGATATCACTACATTTTGCTTCCTCTCTATTCTTTGGTTTAATTCCCCCCTTCCCTGGATAAACTCAGAAAAGTCACTTTTTATGCAGAAAAGCGTCAGCAGATATGCAGGTAAAATCATGGGGGTGAGGGAAGAGAAGGCAATGAGACTGTGTCTGATTCCTTTTATGAAAGCAGAAGGAGAATTTGGAGTTGGGTCTGAGGCTGGTGAGAGGGAGACGAAGGGGTGAGGAATAGCATGAAAGTACCATAATCAGTCCTATTTTCCTTTCCTGCGAGGTAAGAAGGTCAAGCTTCTTCAGCACAGAGCTGAGTGTTAGATATATCAGTCAAGTGTGTGCTGTGACTGTTACCTGATTTTTTCCCTGTAGTAAATTACTGTGGAAGTCAACAATATTTCTGACTTTATTGCAGAATCATGACTATCAGATACAGAATAGACCGAGGGGTCACGTTGATACCGGTCTCTTCCTCTCCCCTGCTGAAGTGATTTATGAGCGTGGCAGTCTTCCTAGTTCCCACTATGTACCCTGGCAATGAGTCCAGCCGCGTTCACTGGCATCCCGAAACGGAGATGTAAAGGTTCCTTGTGGACAACCAGGGGCTTCCCAAGCCACTTCGCTTCATAAATCACTCGGGCTTGGACCTGGCAGCCAACAGGGCTCTTCTGATGCTGTCGTAGACGTGGATGTGCAGGATGGTGCCAGGCCGAGGGGCTCATGGAGAGCCGGAGAAGAGTCAAGGGCTGCGACGAGTGACTTCCAGTCGCTGCCTTTGCGTGTCTGCTGTGCAAGGAGAACACCCTGCTACCAATTTCTTGTGATTGTCTGTTGATTAATCTTGTTCAACACTAATGGATAATAATATTCCATTAGTGGAGATAAACTGCCATGCTAATGATCTGGACTGAAGAGTATGTATACATCATAATCTTGCTATATCCTTAGTACTGTCTTCCTCCTTCACTGCAGAGCCCTTTAGTGATAGACAACCTTTTGGTATCAGTTCTTCGCCTTTGTTTTCTACAAAGAATTCAAATTAGCCTCCTGTTTAACAGGTGCAATTCAGCCTTCTGGAATTTTGGCTTCCTGCCAGTCCTAAAATTCAGGCACGTCCTTCATCTGTGTTCTGATGCTGAGGAGCGGTGACATGCAAAACATCTCCACCACCTTCTAGCTGCCAGTTCATGCCACGGCCCAGCACCAGTGGCAATTCCAGGACAACGCAGCTCTGCAGATCTCTGCTGCAGTTAGAAACGATAAAAACTCCTGATAGGAATCTGAGCCTATGGAGGAATTAATGAAGTCTCAGCTTGGAAACTCACAGATGCCATTCTGTCGGGTGCATGTCGCGTCTGCCATAAAACGCCCTTGGATAAGGCACAGTAAACATCTGGTACCTTTTGTGTCTTTTTTTTTTTTTAAAAAAAAAGAAAAAAATATAATTGTGTTTTAGACCTTGTTGTCTGCACACGCTGGTAATGTGCCTGCTAGGTCTAATTAGTTGACAAGTGACAAGAGATCGCTGCAGTTAATGGGAGGCAGGGTGCCAGAATGGTTCGGTACGTTGGGCAAGAGCAGCTACGTGACAGCTGTGCGTGAAGTGGGAAGGTGTTTCCTGCTTCCCGGCTTTCGGGATACTGGGAGAGCGGGAAACGAGGCACATTGCTAAACCCGGTGCTCATGGTTTTGCGGTACATCTTAGGCATAACTGGATACACGGTGAGTGAATACGAAGGTCGGGCTTCTAAATCGCTCTTCAGGGCCATTGACCTTGAGCCTGATGTGTATTCTGAGCATTCTTGATGCTTGTGCAGCTAAGATGGAAATGACTCACCCCTGAGTTTGGCACGAGCAAGGTTTGTACGAACTCATGGCACCGATGTAGCTCCATTCCTGTTTGTCATCGATGATACAGCCCTCCCTAACAGCTGGTAAAAGCTGAATGAGGTCAAGACAGAGCAGGTTCCCATTGTGCGTCCATTTTGTAACTGGGTGTATGGGACGGGACCGTTGGCTACAGAAAGCAAAAGCCAACCATCTCTGCTCTGCTTGGTCTCAGAAGAAATCTTTGAATTGCTGCTTCTCCCTAGGGTTCACTGGGAATGAAATCACAGGTCTATACCTGCAAAACGCTTGCCCAGCAAGAGCTGCATTTACTGGGGGGCTGAAAGCTGACATATAATGATTCTTCTCCTGCTCCCATGATGGGCTGCAGGACTGCGACCTTCATCCTACCTACATTCTCCGTGGAGCTGTACAAACACAGCTTCCTCCAGGCTGAGGAAATACAAGGAGAAGACAAACTGCACCAGGTTTACGTTGAATAAACCAATCACTCAGAAGGCAAAGCCCTCTGCAAGGCAAAATATGGTAAGTTTGAGCATATGTGAGGTCTTGAAATGATATTATGTAGGAGATTATCAGAGGATGAGATGCAGTTTATTTTCTTAAAGGTAAACTCATGCACAGCAATTCCTCCCTGACCCTCCAACCAGAATCAAAATCACTGTTGGGAAGGAGGAGATGCATCTTGCCCAGAGGTGAAGGTGCATGAAGGGGACCATCAGAAGCGAAAGCAGGATCACCAAGGCATCGACTATCAAATTCAAAGTCAATACCTATGATATTTTTTCCCTGCAAGTTCAATAATCCTCTCCCATTTTCCCATTGTTTCATGGAGAACATGGGCTATGGTAAGGAAAATCCCAGCACAGACAGAGCAACAATTAACCCTTCTCCTGTAAACCAGGAAAAAACAAACCAATAAACCAAAAGAAAAGCACACATTAAAATCAGGGAAGTTGCTCTAGAATAAAACTTTGTAAACGAAAAGGACAAACCTGATTTTCATTTCCTCCTGTCCAAGGCACCATGAAATGAAGATTTTGAATTGAAAGTGCTGCTGACCT
>WBNA01000172.1:811539-825907 GCA_013398345.1 Nothocercus nigrocapillus | reverse complement strand
CTTTTTTAGGAAAAGAACAATAATTGTGGCAATTATTGCCTTGGGCTCTCAAGGGGGAAGAGCAGATGAAGGGGTGATGCGATGCCAGGCACAAGCACTAAGACCCCCAAATTGAGAGAGCTGCTGAGGTACATGGGGCAAAACCCAACTATATTATTCTGCTTCAGCCGTGTGGCATTCAGAGGGCTGGCGAAGGTTCAGCATCGCCCCAATCAGTGCAAAATTGGTGCAAAAAGTCCACGTTATTGCAGCACTTCCCAATTCCTTGACTAGCAAGTTTTCCACGTAGCAACGAGGCAACTCACTGATGCCGTCTGCACCATTTGTGAGCATCCTAGTTTTGCCTCCAGTGTATCTATCACATACTTACCATAGTTTCAAAAAGTTTGCCCTAAATGGCCTTTTTTTTTTTTTTTTTTTTTTTCACTCTTTGGATTGCAGCTGCAAATACAGGATTTTTCTTTTTCTTGAAAAAAAAAAAAGCTTTTAATTTTTTTCCCCTCTCCTCCCTAAGCAGATTGTTATTTACCAAGAACTTGCACATCCTGGTACTGACATAGACAATTCTGCCACAAACACAATTGTGCTCTCTTATGAGCTTTGACGTGTGTTTTTCAAAGCGTACGCATGCTCCTCCATGAGCTTGGGTTTTTTATGTGCAAATTGAGGTCTCGGTTGACTGCTCCAAAGCCAAAAATCCCATGGAAATCTAAAGAACGGAAGAGCGTTCTTAAAGTGAGACACGCTAGGGTGATTTCCTTAACTGCAGCTGCAGTTTCCAAACATCCACATGTATAAATTCACCCTCGGGAGCTGACACCGTTTTGGACAGTCATGGTTGGAAATCACATAGGATGTAAGCCCCAACATCCAAGCAAGCTGAATATTACTGATGGGGGTCTCCCCAAATTCTGTACTGATGAATAAAGCCCTTGCATCCTAAGGACGTAGCTTTCAGCCACGGGAAATTCTTGGTTTAAGGACAGCGATGATGAATCGCTTGGGTACTAAATCACCTCGCTGAGCTCCCACAATCCTGGGACCGAGTCCAACCACCTGAGAAGCCACCTTACTTCCCATCAGCAATGATCATCCGGATCCCCATTTCCCACAGCTTTTCTCGGAGAAATACAGCACATTCAATTAACGGCTTCAGTCCATCTCAGTATTAAATGTCTTCATGCCTTAAATAATGTGCAACAGTATTTTATAATAATATATAATAAAGATTAGGCCTAGAAAAGAACACAGGGTAATCCTGTCATATGAAAGCAAGGATATTTTGCAGACTATAAATCAAAGGCTCCCCGCAATAGAAGGCTCCTTCGTTACCTTGTAAGCTAGATAAACAATCAGCCACACTCCAGAAAAGCTTAACGAGATGCTATACGCTGTGATAAATAATACACAAATCAAAACTTAATTGCTAAGAGCCCTCCCTTTAAGCAGACTGCTCGCTGTGCTTGTGCTCACAAAATCTCCCTTTTCCTGAACCGCGGAGCACGTGCGAAGCTTTGGGGAACTCCATGCACTAAAAATGCAATTATGGAAGCAATTTATAATCAATACATGGTTATTAGGGTAACCTGCATGTATGGGGTATTTTATAGCAATTAAAATCCCAACGGGCCTTTTTGAGGAGTGAAATTTGCATCGTTTTGTTTTGCCTTCCAGGTTTCAGTCCCAGCAGTGCCACCTACTGCTGAGATAACTGTGGAATGCCGAGTTTATTTCCTCCAGGGAAAATTTTCAGTGGACCTAATCTACAGGTGAGCTGGGACACAACCTCATAGGGAAAATAATAAAAAAACCACATTCTCCTGAAAGATCGAGAATCTCCGACCAAATCACACCACCTATACATGGCTGAAACCGAAGGGAGAAAAAAAATCCATAATTTCTAATCTCATTTTGCAAAAATAAGTATTGCATTGATCGTTTTTCATTCACTTGCAACAATTTATTGAAAAAAATATTTCTTAGTGATAAAGGGTTATTTTATTCTTATGAAAATAATGAGTAAGTTGTTTAGCTAATGAAGGCTGTAAAGAACAGCCTGAGGTAGGAACACAGAATCTTCAGCTAAGTGCAATTTTTTTATGTTGCACAAAACATAAGGAAAAGCATCAAAAAGGGGTCCATCTGGAAATATAAAAGCAATATGGATTTGTTTTCTGTTAAAATGCATCTTCCTCAGGTGGTGTCTCAGAGGGGCGCGTATCTCATTCTTCTTTGGTGCCGCATCTCCTTCCATGAAAATTGCCTTTTGGCTGAACTCCATCCCCTGGGACGCCCATTTCAGGGGCCAAAAGGGACATTTGGCTCCACTGCCGGGTGTGTAGTCTGGCCAAGCAGCTTCAGCTGTAGCGAAAATGTATATATATCGCCTGACCAAGAGTCAGTATAGATGCTGACCAAGGTTTTAGGGGTGCTTCCAGCGGGGGATTTGCTAGGGGATATGGGCTGGGAGAAGTAGGATTGATAGGGATATTGTTTCCAAGGGAGGAAGATGCTCCTCCAGGGCTATCTTCTCAGCATGCTGTGTGGAATTCAGGTGAAGCCCCTCTAAAGCTGGTCAGACAGGGGGAGATAAGCTCTACTTTTCCCCGTAAAAACAGGGTCACCTGAAAGGCTGCAGAGATACTAAGCGATTTGGGCAAGGAAGGTTAACTGAGAGCAACAAAACTACGGAAGCAATGAGAAAGGCACAGGGAGAGGGTGCTCTGGGGTGAAGTTCTTGCTGAAGAAAGTTTTGGAACTTTTCGGAAAGCAGTGGTTTCCTCCCCGATGTGTTCAGGGATCCTGGGCTTTGGGTATGCTCTCTGTCAGGACGCAGGCTTGCATCAAAGAAAATCCCTGTCTGGTATCATTGCTTTCTTCTCCTAAAGGAGTTAGGGCAACAGAGTGCAGGGTGGTTGACCTCTTCCTGCTGACAGCTCAACTGCTAAAAGCAAACCAGGAATTCCTGTGCTAAATTTGGGCTCCCTGTTCCAACAATCCTGGCTTTCAGTAAAACCATATATCTAATTCTTTTCCTTGGTGCTCGAGTAACCTGGCTGCTCAGCTCCATAAGAACACCAGGCACCTCACACCTGAAAATGAGCAGTGCTGTTTCCTGCTCTGTTTGACCCCACTCTCCACATCAGGAGAGTTTGGCTTCTCACACCTTTCACTTGCTCCTTTCTCCCCTGCCTTCCCTGGATTTGGAGGAAGCACAGGGACTGATAATGCAGCAGGTTTAGTTTGCTTGGACTTCCTCCATCATCCCCTATCATGCAGACAAGATATACATCCTCCTATTATGCTCAATGCTTTGTTACATCCAACTCTCTAATTTGACATCTTTTTTTACTTATTTTTCCTCCAAAGTGACCAGACAAAACATTAAGATAGCAATGGGGAGAACATCTGTCCTATAAGACAAACTTCCAATATTAGATACATCAGTCCCACTGCAAAACTCTGCAGATTTCAGATTCAATGTTTAACCACGTGCCCCTCTCCACATTACCAACCAGCCTTCATCAGAAGCCAAAGAAATATTTTATGGAAAGCAGTTAGGCTTAGGCTGTTCCTCTGTATTGCTTTGCTCTCCAGATGTCCTTTCTGTAGGTGGCCAAAGAAATGCAGGGTTCCCTCCACCTAAATCCTGGCCACTGGAGGCATCCAATTTAAGAGCTTGGGACAGCGCTGGGTGCCTTGAACATCTTCTGAAGGTCCTTAGCTCCCCCTAGAGACTGCAAAGGTGGGATGACATGATGGCTGTTTTACTTGGGGCCAGTCTGCTTGTTGTGACCGTCGTGGATATCCCAGCCTTGATGTCCCCCCTCACCACTCTGATAGGAATTGATAATATATAAATAATTGATAACATATAAATAATTGATAGCATATAAATAATTGATAAACACACTCAAAGATGATTTTACCTCCCCTTTTGGGCATCAACTACAGTTTTATCATTCCAGCCAAATTGGCCCTTTTCATTGCATTTCTCAAATGCACACCAAGAATCCACATTTGCCAAATATTAAAAAAAAAAAAAAAAAAAAAAAAAAAAAAAAGGGAGGGGGAAACTCTTTTCTGGGGTTCTTATGAGAATGATTGCAGCAATAGAGTGAGAAATAGACTATAAAGTATAATTTCTGCTGTCCTTTCAAATCTGCTTGTTTGGCCCTCGCTAAATGTTTCAGCGCAGAGTATCTCCAGCTGCTCCCTTGCCTGTGAGAGAGCTTGAATTCCCAAACAATCTTCTGGGTACTCTGTCTCTGCTGTGAGCTCAGCTCTGTTCTGTAGGATTAAATCTGGACGTTATTAAATTCTGTTGATCAGTGACAGAAGTGCCTTCAGAAAGAGTGCTGAGCAGCTGCTTAATATTGTTTTCGTGGTGATAGGGAGGCAAATGTCTTTTGCATTGGCTGGAAAAGGCAGTTGTGTCATTCCTAGAGGCACTTTATTGTGGAAACACAGCTCAGAGTCATTCTTTTCAGGCCAGTTGCCAAAGCTTCAGCAGAAGCAGAGAAGCTTGTAAATCATTAGTTGGACCGTCTCTAGCAGGTGTCGGTTAGGAATTCACAGTTGATTATAATCCTCAAAGATTGTAAAGGGGTGATCTGATGGGACAAAACAAGCTCCACATTCAAATATTCCTTTGCAAACTATCAGTTTCTTCACTAATGCACCAGTTCTGATGTGAAGCAGCTTGACATAAAAACTGCAATTGATCTACCAGATAGAGAAAGAATAAATGGCTCTTTTTAATTAAAAAAAAAAAAAAAAAAAAAGAAAGAAAGAAAGAAAGAAAGAAAAGAAAAAGAAAAGAATCTCCTACTCCCAAGCAAATCAACACAATATCTTGAGTTCTTGAGTTTGGGAAGGATGCTGTTTTAATTGGAATACAGATCCTGCATGAAACCAGGATTCTAGCGTGAGGTATTTAATACTTTCTGCCACAATAAAAGAAGAGAATTAATGGACTCAGTGGGAAATCTAGATGTCATTTAGCTCTGAATCAGGCTATTATTTTGCACTTGGCATTGATAGGAGTCAAAATGAGGCCAGAAGCCCGTAGACTTGCACAGCTCCTTGGGAATGCCCGTTCCCTTTATGCTCCCATGACGCCTGCTTGGTGGCTTCCGTTTCTTTGGTGCTCAATCACAGCAGCAAACCAAGGTAATACATGGTGAAGTCACTTCAGGCTAAATGTGGGCAGAAAATGCATGCATTTCCTCTCTTCTTAAATGCATGTACAGTGTAGCTGGCAGATTATGTAATATATGGAAACTAGCCAGATGTTTATGGCAGAAATTCTATTCCGTGAACACGTGCTTAATTGAAGTATGCTGCTTGCCCTCTGATGCAGGGATGAGTTTTTCACCACTTTGGTTGCTAGGACATGCATGCATATTAGGGGGAGAACGAAATGCAAACAATGAGTTTTTACAATTTGTAAGGATATGATTTTTTGCAATTATTTTTTTCTTCCACTTCCTCGATATCAAAAGAAGATCATACCTGTAAAAAATGGTCAAGCGAGGGAAGTCTGTGAGTGAAAGCAGTTTGAGCAACCCTCTAAATCCATCCCAGAGCTCGTTTCTAAGTAGAAGATTTATTTGGAGGACGGCAAGATTTTCAGTCTTCTGGGAAGTCATCGCTGCGACTGTCCTTAGTCATTCTTGGATCTATCAAAAGGGCTGTGTTGTCATTGCTGTCTGGGCCCAGCATTTTGCAGACTGTAAGCTCATAATGCTGCACGTAAAAAAATATTATTTATAAATGGGGTTCTGGTTAATCCTCATGATACCTTCAGAAGGGGATATGTAAAGTCATGAACGTCTTGCTCCAAGACAAATGGCAAGTGAGGAGCTGAAATGAAGTTGGGATTCAAGTGCTCCCAATTCCCAAGCCTTTTCAAGAAGCCGCTACACATTCCTCAAGAGGCAAAGCTCACACAAGGCTGAGTCCTAGTTGTACAAAGAATCAGCTGTGAAAGCAATAGCTCAATGAAAAAAAAAAAAAAGTGCTGCAGATGCTAACCAGGTGCTGCGTACCGGTTCTGATACCATCCTGGATGTTCACCTTGAAACAATCTGGCTTCCCTGTTATCCGAAATACCTACGGATTGATCTCACGTAACTCCCTTTGCCTAGGAAGGTCTTCAGCCTAGGGCCCACGTGGCCGCCGGCTCCTCTCCGATGGGCAGTGTTTTCTTTCAGGAGTCAACCGCCGCTTGGCCAAGGCTTGAGCGGGATTTGGCAGAAGAAGAGAGCTTTTGTCCTCTCTGCGGGATGACCTTTAGCTTTCTAATCTGATGGGCTTGCAGGCCCGATAATCTCCGGTAATGGATACGGTTGGGCAGCAATGCCCAGATTGTGCAGTTCCCTTCTAAAAATTATTGCGCCAAAGCAAAGATAAGCTATTGTCTCCCACGATGGGGTTTTAATAAAGCCGGTATATGAGAGGGCGAGGATCCAAGCCAATTATAACCTAATTGAACCTGTTAACCCCTCATTCTTATCTAAAAGCTTTTTATTATTATTTTTTTTTTCCAGCCAGGCTCATGATATGTGTGGCTGGGAAACTTGGAAAGCGCTGGTTTTAATAACCTGTTATCTACAGCGTTCTTGATCCAGATAAATAAACGTGGGCCTCCACCTCTCGATGGGGGATTGATTTAGTTACCGTGGTCATAATTGGGCTATTAGGGAGAATCGGTTGGAGAAAGCAAGAGGAATGAACACGAATGAGGTGGAGGGAGCAGGATCTCCCTGATTTGAACAAAGGCAATCCACGGTTGCCCATTTAATACGTCGTGGAGGATGAAAAGGCCCCCAAAAAATAATTGCTCCCCTGTGCACGCGCTGGTAACGAGGGAAAACGAAGTCCCTGGCAGGCCGAAGCCACCAGTCTTCTTCTAGGTTTTGAGGCTGCCTCCCATCGAGTGCTCCGTGTTAACCAGGGAAGGTGGGAGCACAGGTGAGTTTATTTATTTCACAAAAATCTTACGAGGCAGGGTGAGCGGCTGCCTCCGGTTCCCGCCGTTGTGATTCCTTTCATGCTCCTCTACCCTTCGCTCACGTCCTGGTTGAGGCTATGGCTTGGACCTCGCCCCAACCTCTATCTTAGCTCCTGCCACCATTTTAGTCCTGGCCATCCCCATCTCCATCTTAGGCCCGGCCTCCATTTTGTCCCGAGCAGTGCCCATCTCCATCTTAGCCCCGTCCCCGCTTTAGTCCCAGCCATCCCAACCTCCACCTGGCCCCTGCCGCCATTTTATCCCCAGACATCTCCACCTCCATCTTAGCCCCGCCGCCATTTTAGTCTCAGCCATCCCCACCTCCATCTTAGCCCTCGCTGCCATTTTATCCCCGTCCATCCCCACCTCTATCTTAGCCCCTGACACTATTTTATCCCCATCCATCCCCACCTCCATCTTAGCCCTCGCTGCCATTTTATCCCTGTCCATCCCCACCTCTATCTTAGCCCCTGCCACCATTTTATCCCTGTCCATCCCGACCTCCATCTTAGCCCCTGACACTATTTTATCCCCATCCATCCCCACCTCCATCTTAGCCATCGCTGCCATTTTATCCCCAGCCTTCCCGACCTCCATCTTAGCCCCTGCCACCATTTTATCCCCGTCCATCCCCACCTCCATCTTAGCCCCGACACTATTTTAGTCCCAGCCATCCCAGCTCCCATTTTAGCCCCTACCACCATTTTAATCCTGGCAGTTGCCCTTATCTTAGCCCTTGTTGTCACTTTATCATTGGCCGTGCCTACTGCCATTTTAGCCCCCGCCACCCTTTTAGTGTCAGCTGTCCCCGGCACCACTTTAGCTCTGGCATTTCCCTGCTCCATTTTAGCTCTCATCATCATTTTAGTCCGGGCCATCCTCGCCTCCGTCGTAGTCCCTGCTGCCGTTTTAGCCCCGGCAGGCCCTGCCTCCATCTTACAGCCACAGGGTGTCAGCAACAAGGGGGGCCCTTTGGGGCTGGCAGTGCTGCCACCATGCCAAGTGTGATAAACCACACAAAATTCTCCGGATAGGGGACCCTTCCAATTACATTAGGGCGATTTTGCTCCTAGTGCTGTTAAACCCATTTTCCATTCTCTCAGAAACAACTCTCAGCCCTGCCAAGCGGCTCCCTCAGGATAATCCTTGCTTAGGTCTGCAACGTAGCCTTAAGTGAGGATGAGACTTTTTTCTTTCTTCTTTCTCTCTCTATTTCTTTTATTTATTTATTTATTTATTTTAACATAGAGGATCTGGTCAGGGATTTGGGGATGTGTGCTACCTGCCCCCCCCAAATATGAAATATGAGGAATTATATTTATTTAGTTGCTGGGATAGAATAGGTGGCGTTCCCTTCCCCTATGGCACAGCCCATCTATAGTATTCAATAGTGTAATATGACGAGATAAGTCTTTAGTAGAGTCTTTAATAAAATACCTGACAGGTTAGTTATTGACTATTATAAAGCTGTTAGCTTTAATATGAGTCTTTTGAGCAATCCTTAGTATTCATCGCATTTTCATGAGCAGGGAATGATTGTAGATACTGCCAGATGTGGTCTCAGAGCGGGGAGCAACTGAGATAAAAATTGCAAAAGCAGCTAAATGATGCATGGGCTGAAATCCCACTTCCAATCAGACTCAGAGCCTGCTGTAAAAAGATTTAGTGAGCTACCTCCCAGCAATGTGAAAGCTTCTTGGGCAGGTTTCCTAGCTGCCCGAGGAGAAAGAGGAGTGGGCAGAAACTAGATAATCTAATCTTTATATTAATTTTATCTCGTAGTTAGAGGTCATTTTAAATCATGAAGCAGGAGATGATAAAACCTGGTACTCTTTTTGTGCAACTCTGGGTGGCCACAAAAGTGTCTGATCCCACTGTCTGTGGCTTCTTTGATAGTTTACGGTAGCCAGCACCCTAAATTTGCCTTGCATGACACGATGCTTTCTTTCTCAGTTTTTGCATTGACCATGTTCTAGTCTTGTTCTGCGCAGCTTTGGAAAAATCCCATTTCTAACAGCACTAGTACAAAGTTGGGTCGGTTTGAATTGCTCTAAAATGGCATAAAGGGAAGGACTATGTGGTTCCTAAATTGAAGGGCCAAGTTTTCAGGGAGGGGCTGTACCGAAATGTCTCCCAGTGATTTCAATGGGATTGCAATAGTCACACAAGTGAAAAATTAAATGCAGATCATCGCCTCCCCTGTGCTGGGATCCCTTTAGTATATTTTAATAGAAGATAATCGCCAGCCTGCTAGCTGAGCACTCCTGCCACCAGTTTTATGTGCTTGAGTTTTGCCTATACCCTATTTATGTATGGCCCCTATGAGCTGTGCGTACGGTTGCTGCCTGCTTCCCAGACCTCTGTGTCTGCCCATCCAAAAAAGGGATGCTTGAGCATTCCCTGCACCACTACTGAAGGGAAGGAACAAAAATAAATTGGGGGGGACTAAAGAAGTCAAGGAATTTTTTGGCAAATAGATGGTGTTGGCCAAAAAGCTTTAATAACCAGGCTAAGCTACTCTCTGCCAAATAATGCTGTCCTAAAGAATGCACCTAAATATGCTGTGTGGACAGCCTTAGGTCAAGGTAACCCTTGAAAGAGTTAACATCTAATCACAGATTTGTTTTCCTTGATTGACAGACAATTTTCAAAAAGATGCATTTTGTCAAGAAGTCATTCCCTTCTTCTTCCAGAAATCTCTCTTTGAAACCAGTGCAGGCAATTTCCTGTCTGTGATGGCATTCAAGACACAAGATACCCTTGTCTTTGACAGCAAAGGACGTTGGTTTCATTTGAGCTTTTCCCTTATCACTGACAACAATAAAATTGTCAAGTGTGTGATTTGAAACATCAAATTCAATATGAACTTTTTGTGTAAGTAGGGGACATGGGACATAATAACTTTTTTCTCCCTCCTGTGCTGATACGTGGAACATCCATTTGACAAAGGGTAAAGACGGACTGATGTATGTTTATGGTAAGCTAAGTATAAAGTACCAACAGACCAACAAGGTTATAATGAAGTTGTCTTTTGAATTTAATAATAAATTTATCTTTGTCAGCAATGGTCCAAGGTAATGGCGTGAAGCTTCTTTGAAGTGAAAGGAAAAGAAATGACTTCACGCTAAGGAAGTTCTCATTGTAATAGCAGTCTTGGAAATACTATTAAATTGTGGTAGTGTTATTTTTACAGAAGAAAAGATATATTTGATTTTGATACAAAAACCCAAAGTCATCTATCTCTATTCTTTTTTTAATTAAAAACAGTTGTCAATCTCGTCTATCTTAATTTGGGTGCCCAGTCAGGGACCTGAAATTTCCCTGAAAATTGCCGTTCTCAGATTTACTAATTTGAATATGAAGTCTGTTTGTGTGTCTTATATACAGAAAACAAGAGGTTTAGACATCCTTCAAAGTATTGACCCGAATCTTCATATTATAGAAGAGTAAATGATGTTAGCTAGGAATGAGCTGGTTCACTGAGAGAATGATCTGCCATATAAAATGCGACTTCAGTGTATCTTTTGTCATCTTCGTTGCACCTGTGCAATGCATGTTGGTACACAACATGTGTGGCTAGGCAAACTGCAAGACCTGCTTTCGTCATTTTTCCCTGTGGTTGGGTCCACAGAACGGTTCAGTTTGTCATGAGCCCTGGATCAGCAGTAGCATTAGCTGCCGACACAGATGCGCCTTTAAATGTGCATTAAGCCTTCTGGTGGTCTTTGCATATTTGATCACTACTACTTTTAGAGACTATTTTACAAGAGCAAGCCCTCGGGCTTCAATGTTATTGCAAAAGATGAGCTTTGTTTTGAAACCAGGTATGTTTGCTCCCAGCCTGTCTTCAAGGGCCTGGCTTCAAGGGACAGTGTTGCTTTCTAGCACTTAAACTCTTTGTCTGTGAGAAGGAGAATGACTGCAGTTATCTGCTTGCCCAAACTTCACATGACTGAAATGCTGAAGATCTCCCAGCCGTATCAATCAGCTTGTCTGATCTCCAGTCTACGGAGATCCTAACTCTCACTCTTTTCAGGCGGTGGCAGTGCTAAATAATTTCAGATAGCTTTTAAAATTCTGCTCCTCAGGCTAGAAAATTCTGATTTTGTTTCCTTTTAGTAATAAACAGACACTGTCACACAATCACACATGAATAACTTTTAAAGCATTTATTTATCATGGGGATTATCTAAAACCCCAAGTATTAGTCTGTGTAGTAAGAAAGCACTTAAATCCTTAAGTTAAACTCATAGAGAGATGGAGAAGAGCAAATATATATAAGAGCTCCAAGCTCTAACTGCTTGTATTTCAGCTGTATGAGACATGAAGAAGCTCGGAGCAAAATGAAGGAAATGTGCCCGTGTCTATATGTGACAAATTCATGACAGCGCAAGGTATTTCCTATAAGGTGAGCTCTGCAGTCACCGTGCATAGGCGTGCACGTGCACGTGCGAGTGTTTAATTTGTTTTTTTCCCCCTATTCCAGGTGTGATGTGCTGCATTTTAACATTACCGTTGTGGGAGAGTGCAGCTGTGTGGTTGTTCAGTGGGGAAGCTGACATTAACTTATTCTGTTACCATGATCCAGTTACATTCGACAGCTAACCAATACCAAAAAACCGGCTACCAGAAGGAATACGGGTGGCACTGTCTACCCATGCTAGACCTCTCCAAAGCCCCACAGCACACCAATCTAGAGCCATGGCCAGAAACATCATTTTGATGCTAGCAGGCAACAGCCCCCCAGCCTAGAAAAGGATATTGGTTAGTTTTCCAACCTTCTTTACTTTCTTAAATTCCTATTACCGCCAGCCCCGAAGAACAAAAATATGTAGCGATGAAATTTTTCTGTGTAAAAGCAATTGAGTGTTTGGTGCTGAGTGGTAACGTTCTCAGCTGAATTACGGGCAAAATCTGAATCTAAAAGACTGTTTTGTTTCACAAAAATTATCTAACACTAAAAGTATAGTTTCTGTCATTGGAAATACAGCTCTTAGAGTAAGAGCCGTAATAACGGCAATGGTAAGATTCAGCTATGGTATGTTAATTCAGATCTGCAGTAAATCTGTCAGGATTGCAAGTCAAAGTGTAAGAGCTAAAACATAATTGTTGTAAAACACACTGAACAGCAATATATATACTTTTTCCCAACCACTTGTTGGCTGACTACGTTTCAGATCTATAATCACAATCTGAACCTTTTAAGAGGGCTTTATATAAGTCAGTAGAAGCAGTATTTTACTTCTCTTGTGTGGGATTCTGAGTGCAATCAACTTTGGGGGAGAAAAATAGTCTGAGGAAGAAAATCTTACGTGTGCTTTTCTCTTTTGAAAAGATAGACATCTGAGCGTGCAATGAACAATTTGTCAATCAATTTAGATCCCAATGGAAATGACCATCCATGCTTGTTTTTTTTTGGTAAGATTTCAATTGCCATTTGACCCTACAGACCTGCTTTCTGTAACAGTATTCTGTAACAGCAAGTAGACATGCTAAGAATTGCATTAATCACCTTTTTGTAGAAACAAACAAACCAACCCCCAAAGTCACTATCCCTTATAAAATTTTTTTGAGAACAAAATAGACACTGTCTGACTTTTCAACTTGATTAAACAATTTGTAAGCAATTTTGACCATCTGCTTTGGTTCCCAAGTTTCTGTAGGAATGATTTGTTGTGGCAGCTGCTTGGACTGTTAATTTTTCTGCTACCTGGCAGCTACCTGGACTATTACCTGTACTCTTAGACAGCAGAGCTTTGGCAGTTACTGAGAATACAGGAAGGAAACACGTAACAGGATACCTATGTCATACCTCAAGCTGCAATTAAGGCGAGTGATCTTTATGCTGTTGTTTGAGAGAATTAAGCACACCTGAACAGCCGTGCATGAATCCTACCACCCTTTTAAGCCCATAGCAGAAACATCAGGGGTGAGGGCTGTTGCATGGGGCAACATCCAACTTTCATTTGGGCCAGGAATATATTTTTGAGGTAAATCCCTCTCAGTTAACCCTTACCTACAGTACTTTAGTTTGTGTTCAGAGCAGACATAGATCGTGTGAGCTTAATCTCCCTTTGCTAAGACTATAGCAGAATCCTTAGCACTATTTCAGTCCACAGAGCCTCTTCTATTAGGTAGCCGTACTAGCTAATTGGCATCAGAGCTGGAGCTAATCAAAGACTGAACTGACATGGACAGAGCACCCAGTCCTTCTGTCTGTGACCCTTCTCCCATTTGGGTTTATTTGAGGGAAAATCCTCTTTGCTCTGATCCTCTCCTAGGTGGTGAGAGCTGTCAAACCAGACCGAAGCCAATGGAGCCCTGACAAATGACCCTGGTTGAGGAGGTGCCCGAGAGGACTCTGAGATTTGCAAAGATGGGCCCCCTTTCCTCCAGTGCTCATCCTTCATCCATGTCTGACAACCTCGTCCAAATGTTCTTACTGCAAATGCTTTACAGTTTGCACATCCTGGCTCCACTTTTGTGGCTCTCTGCTGTTCTGCTGAAGCGGTTTCCTCTCCAGCTAGTAATGACTGAGTCACGAGATAACCCCAATGCACATTTAATCATTCTGGGAACCCTGGTGTTTAGGTATCCAAAGCCAGCCCTCCTTTTGTCAGGGAAAGGGCTGAGCACTTCCTGGAGAACATTCTCCCATCTTCAGCTATGTTTCCAAGGGAAAATATATTTGTACATGCACTGATAGTGCAATATACTTTAATCCAGAGGAGATTCGGAGATTCTCTGTCAGTTTTTAGACAAAAGTGTTGGCTTCATGCAACAAGGAGCTTTTATTTAATAATTGAGCTATTTTTTTTTTATTTTTTTTTATTTTTATTTGCTTCCTTGCCTGCTCTGCTGCTTTGGATGGGGCAGTAGAAGCACACAGTGCATTTGGTATTGGCTTAGTTCAGACCCTTGGGGTTTCTCTGAACCACTTAAGGAGAAGAAAAGGCTGTTAATTTATCCTTATTTGGAATTATTTTTGAAACCTTTTAAAGCTTCACTGCTGCGGAGGAAAGTTACATCTTGCGGAGGGGAGGAGAAATGATAATAAAAGTTACTCAGTTGAGGCTAAAGTAGTCCTTTGAATTTTGCAGTCAGATGAGTTCAAGAGATTACAAGGAGATAGAAAAAGATGGCTGTATGCTTAAAAAAAGGATAAATGCAACTCCTATACATATTATTTTTGTATATTTTGCTTTTCCTCTTTCTTTCTTTCTTTCTTTCTTTCTTTCTTTCTTTCTTTCTTTCTTTCTTTCTTTCTTTCTTTCTTTCTCTCTCTCTTTCTTTCTTTCTCTTTCTTTCTTTCTTTCTTTCTTTCTTTCTTTCTTTCTTTCTTTCTTTCTTTCT